>PVHY01024269.1:0-19891 GCA_004024945.1 Uropsilus gracilis
TTTTTTTTACTTTTGAAAATGTATTTTTAAGTTAAGCAAATCCATTTTAAAATTTTAACAAGTCATTTTGAGAATTAACTTAAATACCTTGACAGTATTTTTTATAAAGAAATGTCAATAGGCAAACAGTTAAAGGAATAAACAGAGCTGATAACCAATGACTTAGTTTAAACTTTAAGATATTAGTATCATACCTTTGAAAAAGTCATTTTTATGTTATTAAAACTTCTAAGATTTTGTAGAAATTAAAGTCTTATTGTTATACCTTCTTAAAAGTCACCTCCATGTTTTTAAAACCTTTAAGAATTTTGTACTGTTGTCCTATATAATTGTGTTAACTAAAACTTAGAATGCATCCTTAACGCTTTTTCTTTTTTTCTCAGAGTGGTGGTGTTAGTATAAACTTAATCTTATCTTGAAAACTGCAGTGAATGATGTTAGGATAGACTATCAAGTTTTGACTAGAAATGTATTTGGTATTGATTAAACTACAATGTTTTGAGGGAACTAAGTTGGATATTTTGGTTTGAATAAGCAGCAGCAGTTTTTAGGAAAGATCAGAACTTTGTATCCTAAAAGAGACTTTTACGTTAGAAACCCTTGTCTTAGGGAAGAGCTATGTTGAGCTGCAACGTTTGAATAGGCAATGATGTAGGGAGGGGGTAGCAGCTGTGAGCTTAACTGTCTTAGGAAGAAAAAAACTGAAACTGTGGGCACTGAGCAGCTTTTGGTGCAGCTAGTGGCAGAAACTTTGGCTGAGGCTTAACTTTAAGAGGTAACTCTTTGTAGTGGAGCAGTTTGTAAAAGCTGCGAAAGCTCTTTACAGGTTGAATCCTTTAACTTAAGAGCTGGCCTGTTTATATTTTGAGTCGTTCTTTTTATACACTTATTAATACTGCTTTTTTGGTAATTACAAATTTTTTAAAACTAATTTTACTTTAGAATTAGCTCTATTACACCAGACCATAAATTAAAGCATTTTTTGCTTTTTGATTTTGTTATTTTTTTGTTTGTTTTACTACCTTGTATACTTTAATCACAAAATTGTGTGAAACTTTTACTAGCATTTTGAAGTTATTTTTGTTTTTTTGTTTATTTTTTAAAATGTGTTGCCATTTGTTACTGGTAGGCTGTCTCGTGATCAGAATGGATTTAGTTTTTTAGAGACTAAATGTGGGTAAGATTATTTTATTTAACTATATCAGACAGCATTTTTTTTGAGTTATATTAAGATCATTAACATTTTTTACAGGTTTTTGAATGTTGTAGTCATGGTAAGTTCTTAACCATCTCAGGTATTGCTGATCTGATAAGATTACCTTATTTAAAGTTCTCTAGTCCCAGGAGCTTAAAAGCTAGCTGGCAGGATTTAAAAAACCAGCATGATACTGAAAAGAAAAAAATGCTAGCTCTGGGTGATCTCTTACACTCTCCCAGATGCCTATTAGGTCATGTTTCCCTAGTTTAGGGTAACATTTTAAGAAAAATTATAACCTATTTTTTGTATCCCTTTGGGAATACTTAATGTCCCTTGGAATTTAACATCTACTGTATTACCTTTATAAAATGTTCATCTCCCTTGAGCTATTAACACCTGTATTACTTCTACAAAACATTCATTTATCCATACCTTCAGTTCCAGAAAGTCCTGCACTCCAGATTTTCTGTCTCTTTTCTCCTTCACCGTTTCCTGATGGCTATGGCTCTGCTTGCCTTTGGTCCTGTCTTGTATAGAGTGATAGAGATAAAAGTTAGCTTTGCCAGCCAAATCCAATATTAATTCCTTAGAAAGAATTATTTCTCTCTTATGCAGCATGAGGCCACTAAGTCCGAAGGACCCAGGTCAGCTTCCAGTGACCTTATGAAGCCATAGTAAGCTAAGGAGGTTGGCTGGTCCCCGGAAAGGAAAAGAAGAGTAGACAGGAAAGGTAACAGAAAAAGATGACGCTGCCCCACGTTGGGCGTCAGACGTTGAGAGCTGAACACAGGGTACTAGAGAGGACAGATGAGAAAGGTAACAGAAAAAGATGACGCTGCCCCACATTGGGCGTCAGACGTTGAGAGCTGAACACAGGGTACTAGAGAGGACAGATGAGAAAGATGGACACAACCATAGAGGCTGGGGCTGAATGAAAGTATGGAATAATCCAGCAAATTTTAATGACTCCACAAGTCCTTATAAAGGCTTCTGATAAAGAAAAGAGTGGCTCAGGCAGGTACAATTCAGGATGCATTTCAAAGGCAGGCAAACGGTAAGGGGGTAATAAATTGGTTAACATTAATTCCTGAGAGGTAATTGGGGGTAGGGGGATAGCTCACAGGTGTTCACTGTCTCTATTAAGAGGGATTTCCATAGGTAAATATTTTTGGAGGGGCAGGCACCATCACATCTTTAGAGGATCTCAATGCTAGATTTTGTCTCCAGTTGGCTGGAGGCAATTAAGGCAAGAGGGAGTTTGCTCCATCTCAACCTCACAAGCCCATCTGGTCTGTGAATGGCATTCCACAGTCGCACACTTGCTGCTGGACTGGGGAGGATGTTGGTACAACCACTACATTTTTCAGCTGAGAAAGCTGAAGCCAAGAGATGAAGCAAACCCCCCCCTCCCCCAAGAGCGCACAGCTCCCTAGGCACAGAGTGGGGTCAAACCCTGGGTGCCCTTCCCATGGATCCAATTGTCCCTTATTTTGCTGGTCTCCCACACCATGCAGGACAATGACCCATGCCCAGATGTGGGGTTCAGCAGTTCAAGTCTTTTTTGAGTGTCTGTGGGAGGGGAGCTGAATCTTTGTTTATGGGAGGATGTTTCTGAATTTCAGGTTTCCTCGGTCCTTAACTATAGCTATGAAAGAATTCAAAGCCACATCCAGGCAGAACAAAGCTTATTAGCAATAGGATCAAAGGCCACCTGGGAAGAGGTCAGGGGGAGAGGGGTCAGAGGCCAGCAATGGACAACTGCAAGGACTTTAGATAATGTGCCTGGGAAGAGATCTAGACAGACAAAGCCAGGGAAGAATAACTATGAGGAAAAGTGGGGACTCCTGGCTGAAATGGGGTGCAGGGCTTGCTCTCTGCCCCTTGCTGATCCCAGGATGCACTACCCAGTGCTCACTGTCTAGGCAGCACTTTCTATGTCAGTCCCCCTTCCACTGTGTCCTGGGTGTAACTGGACCAGCCCAGGCAGTAGGCTGGTGGGGAGACTATCTTAGCCCCCAGGGTGATTCTGGGCTCTCCCTGGGCTTTGCGGGCTTTGGCCAGTGTTTCCTGGTGTCCTGGGCAAGCTGTCCTTCCATATTTCCTAAGCATCCCCTCCTGCCCTCACTGTCTATCAGGAAGCCCTCTTCCTGAGGTCCAGGGGCCTGGTGTGCATTTGTGTTGTGCCACAGGTGTGTGTGTGTGTGTGTGTGTGTGTGTGTGGCTCCGGGCCCCTGGCTGGCCGCTGGCTCTCCAGGGAAGCGTGATCGTGGAGCAGTTGCCTACTTGAACCCAAACCTCTGTCCTCCAACTCCCCAGAGTCAGTTCTTTGTATCCCATGATGCCAGGTCCCAGATAGACCAAGCGGAGAGCCATGTTAAGAGTTCAGATCCTGACAAGAGGCTGCTCTCCATTGAGTAAGAGGGGGAGTTGAATGCTCCTGTGGTTCTGAGCCTCAGAAGAGAAACACAGGCTATCTATCACTCTGGCTTCTTAGGGGTATTGCCAACCCCTGCCCCTGGTAGGTGCACCAGCCTGCAGACACTGGCCCCTGGATCCTGTTTATGGCCATTTGGGCAGGTCTTTGGAAGGGACAGGAACCAGTCAAGGTTCCTCCTGCCTGGTCCTCACCAGCTGTGTGCCCTGGGCAAGGCACATGCCCTTCTGATCCCCAGTCCTCACAGTGACAGGGAGTCTGAGAGATGCCTCACGGATGCTGTCTCAGCCTCTTCAGGCTACTGTAACAAAATGGCCTTGACTAACTTGTAAACCACCAAAATGTGTTTCTGAAAGCCCTGGGCCTCCTGGCTTTGGTGGTGAAGGCCCACTTCTGGTTTGTAGGCTCCATCCCCAGGTCCTCAAAGGGGCTGAGGCCAAGGGGGGTGCTCCAGGGTCTGGTGCCACTCCACAGAGCTCTGCCTCTCCAAGGCCCACCTCCCAGCACCATCTCCCGGGGGTGGGACTTCCCATGACTTTGGAGAGTGCAGGACCACAAACACTCAGTCTACTCAGATGCCAAGAGCAGGAAACAAAGTGGTAAACGAGAAAGCGACTGAAAACACACAGTGCTGTTCAGTGGTGCTGCTGGGATCAGATGTTATAGGTTGAGTCCAGGAGTGACTGGGCATGCTCAGAGGGGACTGTCAGGGACAGGCTCTGAGCTGGACAGGCCAAGTGACCGACCGTGAAGGGTGTCAGGGCTCTGGGGTGGCATTTGGACTGGAGAACAGACTGGTGAGTGTCCTGCTGCCCCTTGTGGTCAGTTCCTTCCACAGCTGCTCTTTGTCCTCCTACTCCCATAGCTGCTTTCCCTACTACTCCTGCTCCTACTACTGCCCTTGTTATTTCTGTTCTTACTATTCCTCCTACTGATCCAGCTCTACTACTGCTGATACCCCTACCACCCACACTGACCTCACTACTACTTCTAGTATTACTACTACTACTACCACTACCACTACTACCACCACCACCCTTATTGCTCTCACTATTGTTCTGGCTATTACTACTACTTCTACTCTTACTACTACTATCCTCACTATACTATTACTCTTTCTACTATTATACTCTTTCTACTCCTACTTCTAATCCTACTCTTACTATTGCTCTTATTACTACTGCTGCTGCTCTTACTACTCTCCAACTCTTAGTACTATCAATCCTAATACCCCTACTACTCTGACTACCACTCCTACTCTTATTACTAGGATCCTCACTCTAGTCTTACTACTACCTACTCACTTCTTACTACTACTTTTATTACTCCTACTCTTATTATTATTGGTACTTATTGCTACTATTACACTTATTATAACTTCTTACTACTAATTTTATTATTACTACTACTTATTACTGCTAAAACTACTTATTACTACTACTTTTATTACTCCTACTCTTATTATTACTATGCTGCTATCACTATCATTACTACTTATTACTCTTATTATTATTACTACTTATTGCTGTTACTGCTATCATTACTGCTTATTACTCCTACTCTTACTATTATTACTATTTATTGCTGTTATTACTATCATTACTGCTTATTACTCCTACTCTTACCATTATTACTACTTATTGCTATCATTACTACTTATTACTACTCTTCTTATTATTACTATTTATTACTGCCATCACTGTTATTGCTATCTATTACCACTACTCTTATTATTATAGCTTATTACTGCTTTGCTATCATTACTACTTACTATTACTCATTATTATTATTACTACTTATTATTACTCTTCTGCTGCTACTGCTGCTCTTACTACGTCTGCACCTTTTCCTCAGTAATGCCAGCTTCAGCCAGCTGCCATGTGGCAGGATCTAGAAGGCTGATTGAGGCATCATGGTATCTTGGTCTTAGCCAGTGGAACCTTGCTGTGGGCAGTGCTGAAGCAGCAGAGACAGCAATGGGCGGTTCTCGGGGACAGGAGGTCTCTGAGGGCTGTCTCCTGGCCCCTCATGGTTCTTAAAGCTGCCTGCACATCAGAGTCAACTTAGGGGGCTTGGAGAAAACAACCACATATAGATCCACAGGGCCCCCAACCCCAGACTTTTTCTGCATCAAGATATCCCACACAAGAAGGTGGGTCCTAGGGATCTGACAAGCTCCCCAAGTGATTCAGATGCCAACCAGCTGGGGAATCTGAGTCACTGGCAGCCCCTGGCGCCAATACTCAGAGCAGCTCTTTTTCTCCTTTGTGTCCCACCCTTTGCTACAAACCGCCCCTCCCAGGCCCCTGTGTCAATTACTTCTGAAAACAGAAATGAGTCTTCTTCAAAGATTTATGTGGTTCCTGGCGGACCGGGCTGCCAAGTCCCTGGAAAGGCTGGCATGGGTGGCAGCAGCTCCCCACCCCACTGGACAGCTGGAGCAGGCAGGGTTCCTGGAGCGGGCGGGCCCGCCGGGGCTGGGGCTTCTGTCTGCAGATGCCCATGTTTACCCAGAGTGGGCTGGAGGGCCCTGGATGCAGAGCCCGCTTCTCAGGAATTTGGACAGCTGTCCCTGGACAGCCACCAAGCCCCTGCCTTCCAGACTGAAGCGAGCATGTGGCAGCAGCAAACGGGGCAGGTAAGTAACTTGGTCTTGCTGGTGTTTTCTGCCAAACTGGCATCTGTCATCTTATATTATTGTCATCTCCCATTTAGGTCCCCTGCTTTGTGATTCTTTAAAAAAAAAAAGGGGGGGGGGGCAGGGGAAGCAATCTGTGGCAAAGCTCCAAGCTTCTCTTAATTGCAAATTCCCTTAAGTACCACTTCCCTGGAGCTCTGGGCCCTGTCTGCTAGTCAGGACGCTTCGCTTCAGCCTGGCTGATTTTTAATAGGCATGTAGTAATTTCCAGCCTCTTCTAACTTTCTCTTTTGTTCATCTGCAAATCCTGGCATGTCCTCACCCAGGCAAGGGATCTCGAGTTATCAGAAGGAGCCCGCCCCTTTCTTTCATCTTTATACTAAGAAGAAAGGAAAAGGAAGGGTGGAAGAGAAAGGGGCACCAAGTGAGAGGGAGGAACTAAGTAGGAGGGGGAGGAAAGGGTGTGGGATGGGGAGGAGTTGGGGGCTGTGGCTTGAGCCTTCACAAGGGGGCTGATGGGCAGTAGGTAGATGGAGCAGGGTGAGCAAATACTGAAATACAGTTGGACGCACCACCCCAAGGTCCTTGAGTGCCTCCCACTCCCCTCATGCCAGGCCCTCCCTTGAGACTCAAGGACCTTGGAAGGGCTCACACTGGTACAGCAGGGGGGCATCAGGACCATGCTGGTCCTAAGGTGTTTGTTTCACTTGCTTGGTGGCCTTGTCTTGAAGGACATTAACTTTTGAATAGCACCTTGGCCAACGTGTGGAGGAAAATGCAGGTGACTTTGTTCAATTTCTTAGGGAAGATCAGAAGACCAGTGGGAAGAAACGGTGTTTATGCTACTCCCTGTCTGCTTTGTCCAAAGGTCTAGTTGTAGATGCTGTGAAAGCGCTTGCATACAACCCATTGCGTCATCCAGGTCCCAGCCGGAGACCTGTGGCTTCTCTCTCAGAGTCCAGCATGGTGCCGTTGGTCTCCCAGGCCTGTATGGTGCCCCAGACGCAGCCTCTCACTGCTCCTTGCAGTCTTGCAGCTGGGAGAGGTGCTGTGAGAGCAGGAGAGGCAACCCAAGAATGCACAGGGTCAGTTGATATCCGATATTATTGGAATGATGCAAATCACACTTTCTTAAATGTCCTGGCACCCAAGAAGAAGCTGCACAGTCATATAATATGGAGAGAAGCCCAGGAGATGGGAACTGGTCTGCATACTTCATTCTTCCTGGGAAGGCCAGGTCAGTAACCTGGTCTGGTCAATACCTCCAAAGCCACTGAGAATTCGAGAGTCTGCTCTTCGCTCTGTGGAGACGCCATGCAGCTGTCTGCTGAAGGAGAATGTGATCCCTACAGGAGGGACAGCCCAAGGGGTTGTGAGACCTGCCCCAGGACTGTGTGCCTGCTGGCTGCTGGGTGGCCTCTGGCAGGTCCCAGTACCTTGCTAAACTTTGCATATCCTCACCCAAAGTGGGGAGCTTCACCTACTTATGTGGGCAAGGAATGAAAGTAGACGGGGCTGTGCTTTGAGGAAGGAAGGCAAACTGATTTTCAGAAATCAGGAGGTTATTAAAGGCAGCAATGACTGGCTGTGTGTCCGTCTGACTCCCTTGATGCACGTGGGTGTACTGCTTGAGGGCCAGGGCTTGTGGGTTCATCTTCCACCCTAAGCACAGTAGGGCACCAAGCAGGTACTGCCCATCCGCTTGAAGTTATTTGGTTGAGTGTGATGATTATTCCCCAAAGGAGAACCTATTCCCTGCCAGCCTGCCTCAGGGCCCCTGAACCCCAAAGATAGAAATGTATATGAAGTTACCATCTTTATCCCTTCCTCCTGGGGGCCCCCTTTCCCTTAAATCACATCTGTGGATAGTGCAGTGCTCCTGGGAAGAAGGGACTGAGGTGTTGGGCTGTGTCTGGGTGGTCATAGAGGTCAGTAGAGATTGTGTCCTATGTGAACAGTGCCCCCTGGAGTAGTGCAGCCGGAATGTCCTGTGTCTCTCAGAATGTTGTGCTGGAGCAGAGCAGGCATGCAGACTGGGTGGAGAAAAGACTCTGGGCTCACCATTCTGTCCTCTGGTGCCTGGCTGGGCCAGCGGAGTTAGGGTGGCTAAACCATGACGGCCACTTAAAGAGGATGAAGGTGAGACAGCTGGTGCCCTGTTTTAACCTCCACCCGTAAAAACAAATTTAAAGCTTAGTTTCAGGCCGGGCATGGTGACACATGCCTGTAGGTGGCAGCCTAGGAAGCTGTGGCTGGGGCCAGGGATTGCAGTTCGTGTTCCGCTGGGGGCACGAAGCGAGACCTAGTCCCAAAAAAATAGCTGGGCATGGTGGCGCACACCTGTAATCCTAGCTACCTGGGAAGCTGAGGCTGGGGATTGCTTGAGTCTGTGATACCCTGGGCAACGTGAGCCAAAAAAATATAGCTGGGCTGAGGATCGCTTGAGTCTATGGGAGACCTAGTTCCAAAAATATGTAGCTGGGTGTGGTGGCACATACCTGTAATCCCAGCTGCCTGGGAAGCTGAGGCTAGGGATTGTTTGAGTCTGTGGTACCCCGCAACATGAGCCTGTAGTTCCACAGGCAAAAAATAGTGAGACCTAGTCTCAAAATAAAGAGTTTCTATTGCTCAGAAACTACCTAAAACTCAGTGACAATCTATCTCCTGCTCCCCCAGACTGTCTGCTGCTCACCCCTGCCTGCAGCAGACACAAGCAGGAACGTCATTTTGGAAGCTCACACTCTGCACCTCTGGGTTCAGAGTGCCTAATCTGCATCAGTAGGGTCAACAGTGCCCACCACCAGGGTGGCAAGGGAGGCTGTATGGTGCCATCCCTGTGAGAATTCAGTGTGTGTGCTTCCCTCTCTCAGTATCCCACTTGCAGGTAGCCTCAGCCTGCTCTCTGTGAAGTCTGGATAGCAATGCCCAGCCCATGGGCCTTCTAGAAGGAGTAAGCGGGTGGTGGAGAGTGCCCAGCCCAGTGGCAGGTGCATCATAGACAGGATGCAAGAAGAAGAGAGCTCCAGGCAGATGCTCTTATCTGTCTCCCTACTTGTTCCCTTCCAGCTCAAGCCCCCTTTGACTTGCTGTGGGGTGTGGACATAGGTTGGGAGCTATGTCTTAGATAAAAGGAAACACCTTTTATCTATGCCCTCTCGGAACACCAGAAGATGTGTTATCAGCACGTCTCTCACCTGTGACCCAGCTTCCTAACCTCTTTGGAGTGTCCCAGGAGACGTATGACCAATAGATAATGGCGGTTCCCCCCACAGGCAAATTCTCCTGGTTTCACATGTAGCCCTGCTCTATGTCACATACTCTTGGGAATCAGGTTGCTACTTCCTCATTAACGCATGTGATCATTTCCTTGCCAAGGTATATAAGGGGCTTTATAACTTCATTAAACTGAACCTCGGACACATGCTCTCCAAGTCCTTAGTTTGTGGCCGGACCCCACAGATCGCTAACAGTCTCTTGCATCTCATTCTCCTTTCCCACACAGGACTCCTAGCACTCGCAGAGCTGAAGGTCTTGCTTTTCAGGGTTTCTGGAGATGCATCAATCTGCAAAGCCTCCCGACGAGACCAGGTTCTGCCCCAGGTCAAGGAACTTGAGCTCCATCTGCTGACATTTGGTTTCTCTCTTGCTCCCTGTTTTGTCCCTGTAAGGCCCGACCTTGCTCCTGCCATGTTCTTCTCTCCTCTGGGACCTTGGCGCCCCGTCCCCTCCAACAGTCCCAGCTCCTGGCTGCCCCATGCCAAAGCAGATGGTGTTGAGTAATGGTACCTCTCCCTCACTTGGATGGGCCAGCGTCCGCGGTGCTGACTTCAGCATCCGCCTGGCGCTCTCTTCTTCGCTGTCTGGGGGTGGGGGGGTAGGCAGCAGCAGCTGTTTTTTGGAACCGTTCCTGAAGCTGGGGTGTCAGTGGGGCGATTGCATCCTGCGCCTCCAACTTTTCTGCTGTTGCACTTCCCTGAAGACATCTCTCTTTGTTTGCCTGTATTTCACTCTGTCTGTGTCTAAAAGGCTTCTTGCATTTGCTTTTATATATTCATTTGAAATGACTCCTCCAATATTTAATCTTTATCAGAACCTGGAAGCCTGGTATTTATTTTGCAGGTCAGTTGCTCATCCATTTTCCTTGAGGCCTCTGGCAGGAGGCTGGAGCGCCTGCCACCCCCGGGAGGGTGGGGGGGTGGGAGCTGCCATCCACATCAGTCCTGGTGACAGGAGGACAAATCAAAGCACTGCAGGCACCGTGAGAAGATAAATCTGGCAAAGGGCTAATGAGTGAACTGCAGCTGCAGCAGGAACGGCCCTTGGAGAGTGTCTGGGCCTATTGTTGCAGGGAGTGGGTCACCTGCTGGTGACTGAGGTAAGGGGGCCTCTGGTTGGTGTGAGTTAGGTGTTTCCAGACCTGGGCCCAGGCTTCCAACTCCCAGTCAGTGGCGAGGGGCAGAGAAGAAGGACACTTGTGCTTCTCCAAGCATGTGACGTTTATCTCCATGGGTGAAGAGTCCAGGAGGGTACGCACCGTGCAGCCTGGGGGCTTTGGGCTAGCCCCCTGAGAGCATGTCCAGACAGTGAGCCCTGACCAGACACCAAGGGAAAGATGCACAGTGACTTCTGCAGGCCCAGGGCTGGTCTGGGCTTGTGCCTATCTGCCCAAGCAGGGGGCTGGCCATCTATTTCATTTCCAAATGTAGGGAACATATGTATTATACCAAACACAGTATCAGACTCTTGAAACCTAATGGTGGTGCCTAAAGGCCAGGACCATACAGGGAGAGAACAGAGAATCTGGGTGACCAGAGTGTTTCTGTGTAGCTAATTCCATTTGATTGACAGCAATTGGTTGGAACTTTCTGCGAAGAAGAATGGAGGGCTTCGTCTAAGTTTAGGAAGAAAGGGTGTCGCAGTTCCTTAGCAGTATTTACGCTGTATAGCATGGGCAATGTCACTGCTGCCCATCCTGCCAAGGGGAGGGAGAAAGTGTCTCAGCTGCTGCCCAGCACTCAGTCCTGGCGGGGAACTTGGGGGGTGGAGGTGGGGGGCTGAGTGTATCTCTAAGCATAGCCCCATCGAATTGGGGAAATGTAGGCAATGGTGATGGAACCCTGTTATCAGCGCTTATCTGAAACCTTCAAAGAAGGGGAGCTGGAGGAGCAAGCAGAAAGGAGAGGCAGGGTGGGCTTAGTTGCCAGGAAGGCTTCTTGGAGCAGTGGAGGGAGACGAGGCACCCAGCTTCGGAGCAGAGTCCACCCCGAGCATCAGTATTCCACCTTCAAAGCCGTCTTGAAGAGCCAGCAAGAAAGGAGGGACCGAGAAGGACAGCAAAGCCCAAGTGAGCCGGTTTGTTCTTCCTTCCTTTTAACTTTCTCTGCCCCCTTCTCCAAGCAGCCTCTGGGGCCTAGGGGCCGCCGGAGTCCTCCCAGCCCGCCTGGGCCGGTGCATTTCAAAGCGTTGCCTGGGTGGAGCGGGCTGTTCAGGGGAAGCAGTGTTGACCCTGCTTTTGCAGGCGTGTAATGAATATTTCATAGCCCAGATGTAATCCTGTCCACAATTTTCGTTCCTCCTCCTCACCAGCACCCTTCTCCTCGCCACCCTCCACCTCCACCCCAGCCCCAGGCCCCAGCCATCCCCAAGTCAGGAAAATCAGTCAAAACATTTATCAGGAATCGGTATGAACCAGCCAAGCGCTGTGAAGAGCTAATCTGTGCAGAACTAATAAGAATGAACAAAGTCACCACAGAATTCGCCATGGGCATCGCTGATAAGGATTTGTCAGAAGAATTGCAGGTAAGATCTGAACAGCCCCGGGAAGCAGAATGCAAATGCCTGGCTTTCCATCCAGCCCCTGGTGCCCTGGCTGAGCAGACTGGAGGCTCCAGAACACAGTCTGAAGCTCACCCAGGAGAGGGCAGGCGGCGGGGACTGGCTGGGATGCAGGCGTGTGGAAATGCAGTGCAAAATCGACCGAAAAGGGACACCTGTGCCCGGATGTTTACGGCAGCACTATTTACAATTGCAAGTACATGGAAACAACCCAGATGCCCCAAAACAGACGACTGGATGAAAAAGATGTGGTCTAGATACACAATGGAATATTACTCCTCAATTAAAAATGACAAACTTGATAATTTTATGGTAACAAGGATGTACTTAGAAGAAGTCCTATTAGCAGAAACAAGTCAGAAAAAGACAGAAACCAAATGGTGTCACTAATATATGGACTACCAAACGAAACTACACAATGGGGAGGGGGCCCAGTGGTAGCGGCCAGGGAGGGGAGGTGGTGGGTGACCCCAGGGGATTACAATGATGTGAAATATATATATAAATAAGTTATTTATATAATGAAAAAAATGGACTGAGCCTGTCCAGGTGGTCCACAGAGGGGGCGCCCAGGTGGGTGGGGAGAAGAGGATGATGGGAATGGAGGAGGAAGCAGGTAGCAGAGAGGCTTCCTTAGCACCGGGCATGCTGTCTAAGCAAATGATGCAGTGCATCTGAAATCCAACGTTGAAACTAAGATCCCAAATAAACAGTAGCAGCTGAAGGCTGAGATAGGGTTTCAGTTGCTACAGAGCCTTGGTCAGTACTGGGGCTGTGGAGTCAGCCTGACCTAGGTTCAAATTCCGGCTCTATCAGTTTCTAGCTGTGGAGGCCTGGAAAAAGTAGCTTCACTTTTATGGGCTCAACATTCTCATGTGTGCCACTAGTATTGATAGTATTGATAGCACACTACACCCCCCCCATTGTCTCCTGTTTAAGATTGCAGATTTCAAGGACAGGTATGCTAAAATGGGAGAATGACCTTAGTTGGAATTTCCCTTCAGGGAGAGGCAGGGGGAGAAAGAAGTGAAATGGTCAAGGTGAAACAGGTTTCCTGGAAGGTGGGAAATCAGGATATATAAAGGGTGTGCAAACAGGGATTCAGATTCTGATTCAGAGGCAATATGGAGATCGGATAGCGAGAGATTCAATGGAGGTGAGATGGGAATCAGCCATCTTGTAGAGTAAAGATGTGAGCCATGTGGCCACCAGGGGCCTGCAACCCTTGGCTGACCCAGGCTGACAGCATGTGTGCTAGAAGCAGTTAAGAAGTTTGCAGATTTGAACTCCGTGTTGGAGTTTGTTTTGCTGAGTTTGACTTGTGTCTAAAAGAGGCTGTGCAAAAGTTAGGCCTGAGAAGAAAGTGAACTTTGCTGGTTCAGCACCATGGAGTTCCTGCTACCTGGTAGACAAGGAGAACACAGCGTGGAAGACAAGGAGGAGCAAGCCAGGGGAGCAGCCAAAGGAACATGCCTTCAAGCATCTGGAGATGAACTCTGACTGGACATTGGTGAGATGATCAGGACTGAGAGACTGAAGATTTTTGGGCAATCTGGGGAAAGGACTTTGGACAATGCTGAGAAAGGTTTTGCACAATGTTAAAGTAATCTGAGTCTTACATGTTTTCTTTTGTAGTAATTAGAAAGTCACTTTGTTAGAAATAAACTAGTCTGCACTGATAGTCTTGCATTGGTTTGGTATTTTGGCTGAGAAGGCTGGAGATGATGGAAAGAACCCGAAAGAGTCAAGAATTTAAACTATGTTTTTAAGTTTTTCTTTTTAGGTCTGAAAGAGGGAAAGAACAGAAGTTGGTTGCTGATGCTTGCATATCAATAGTGAACAGGTACAGTGTAAATGCTAATGAACTGTTTGGGGCCTGCTTGGAGATAGAAGCAGGCTGATAGGTGTATCCAGTTAAAGTTAAAGGTAAATTTCTATTGAACTGCTTGTAGCCTGCTTCTGGAAGCACGCCTGTATGTGTTAAAGTCAAAGTTGAAAAGCCTTTCTTTGGTCGCCCACTTCCTTATACCCTGTTTCAGTATTATCTAACTCCTAGCATCCATGTCAGGAGAGACGCTGGAAAAATGTCAGCCGTTGCTCTGTTACTACTCTCCTGGACAGTTTTGCCCAAAGCCAACCTACAGCCTTGTGGTGTCACCCGGGCGTTGGCTTACTTTTTCCTGCAATGAGTTGGATAATAGATACTGTAGCCTTTCAGGCCATAGACTCGCAGCTGTAACTACTGAAGCCATCATCCCACGTGACTCCCAGGCAGCCACAGATAGCATGAGTGTGGCTATGACAAAGCTTGATTTGTAAGAGGAGGCTGGTAGATTTGATCTGTGGGCTGTAGTTTCTGGCTCCTGGGGTCTTTGTCTGCAAGCATAGCTTCTGGGTTCCTCAGGGGAGGGTAAGGGTCAGGTTGCCTTAGAACCAGGAGGTTTCTGAGGAGGCTGGGGGCAGCAGAGGGACCAACCAGCCTCGTGTGCCAAGGCTGTGCTGAGGGCTGGGGTGGGGACAGACACTGCCAGGCCTCTCTGAGACGCTCCCAGTCAATGAGACATTACAGACCCAACTGCTTTATATGTTCCCTCTATGCATCTTCATTGCCAAGTTTACTGTGGAGCTGATGCATTTTTACTGCATCTCCTAAAAGTAGACACATTTTCATCTTTTTCTTGAAATACATATCGTTAAATCTCTCTACCAATTCCTTCTGGCTTATTGGACTTGGGAGCAAGCTGTGAAGGATGATTTGTTTTCTGGCCACAAAGCCACCCCCCAGATGCCTCGGTCACACCCCTGCAACCCCAGGGGAGAGGGGAGGGAGGAGAGTGGGGGGCTTTGGTGTGGGGTGAAAATGAGGTTTTTGAATAACATGGGTTTCCTATTCCCTCACATGTTTTAAAATCTGATAGTTTTCTCAAGTGTGGAACGTGCTGCTCTTGAAGTGCAATCACATTGTCGTGCATTTGTGTGGGGCTTTGCAGCTGGGAAGTGCTTTCAATATAGATGTGTGGACGTGACCTCTCAGTCCTCACTCTGTGAAGAAGCTGGCAGATTGGGGAGAATTACTCCTGGGGCACAGTAGGGGGGACCAGACTCAGAGATGCTGCCCTAGGACACCTGTCCCTGCTCAAGGTTAGAGTCTGCAGAGAGCAGTGCACTGGGGGAACAGTGTGCCCCAACACGTGAGGTCCTGATGTCTCCGTGCTTGGAAAATGGGACTTTGTGGAAGTGACTAAGTTAAGAATTTGGTGTTTTGATGAGAGTCTGAGATTCTGTTGCTTTCTCTGTCAAGTCCCATTCTTTGTTTCTCCCCCGTCCCCAACACACACACAAACACACACACACACACATGCACACACGCATGCGCACACACATGGACAATGAAGCTGTCCGAGAGAGACTTGGAGACACTGGCCTTGGAAACTGGAGTGAAAAGGCCACCAACCAAGGCCAGAAGAGGCCAGGCATGGAGTCGGCTCTGAGTCCTCTGGAGGGAACGCTGCCTGGGCAAATCCTTGATTTCAACCTGCTGATGCTGATTGCAAGCTTCAGGCCTCCAGCATGGTGAGAGAATTTATTTTGGTTGTTTTAAGCCACCCAGTTGGTGGGATTTTATTACAAAAGCACCCACAGGAAGCAAATCAGGTGGTGAAGTGGAAGTGCAGAAGCCCCTGCCTGTGGGAAGTTGAGTTCAGGTCTTTCCTCTAAACCCTGCCAGGCCATCGGGCAGCCTGTAGAAGAGTCCCTGCCTCTGGAGGAGGGTCAGGTTGGTGGGGATGATGCTGAGCTCAGCCAACCAGTTGGTATTGACTGAGCGCTCCCTAGGAGATTTGTACTGTGGGCTCGGTGGAGCATTGAAGCTGTGGTCCATGCCCCCGAAGGCTGTTCTCAGGCTAGGAGAGCAGAATACACAGGAAAGTGGTGGTGAAACCCCTAGCTGTGAGATCTGGACCTTTCCTCCTGAGTGTGTTAGCACAAACTTTGTTAGCACAAAGCTGGGGGTGTAGGGTGATGGGAGGAGTAACCAGTAGGCCCAAACTATTAAGGAGTGCATGCCCTATAAGGCCATATATATATATTTCACATCTTTGTATTCCCTGGTGTTCACCCACCACCTCCCCTCCCTGACTGCTCTCCCTCAGCCCCCCCCCCCCCAGTTGTGTTCTTTAGTTTGGTTGTTGGCTTATTTTGACTTTTCCTCCTAGCCTTTTGTTTATTTTTCCTACATCCCATATATTAGTGAAATCATTTGGTTTCTGTCTTTTTCTTTCTGGCTTGTTTCTGCTAATAGGATTTCTTCTAGGCATATCCACGTTACCATAAATCCATCAAATTTGTCATTTTTAATTACTCATCAATTCAAAATAGGCTGGTAAATAATCTGGTATCAGGTAATCAAGAAGTTGTTTGATTAAAAACACGGTATAAGCCCTGTATACATGGGAGAGACCCAACAAAACTGAGTAACTTGTGAGTTCAGAATAGTTTAGCTAAGATAAGGGACTTTGTGGGGTGGGGAGAAAGGGAACCTCAGTTAGGGAGGTGGGGCAGGAGGCAGAGTAGACAAAGGGATGCAGATTAAGTTTTGCTCTCTCCACTAGAAATGATGAGGAGATAGGTGTCCTTGGAGAAGCCCTCACAGAGAGCCTGACTCAAAGATATCTACCAAAGGTGACCTCATGGATCACCTCCTAAATTTAACCTTTGTAAAAGGACTTATCTGGACTTATCTTTTTTGTGCCTCTACAAGTCTATCATACATTGGTGTGAGAACACTTTATAATGCAAGACACTTCCCTCTTGTCATGAGAATGGAAATAGCGTGTCTTGGCAGGACCAGTGACCAACCACCAGAAGTCCAGGCTCCCTGGGCTGAACTCTACCCAGCACTGGGGATAGAGCTGTGATCTCCAGGAGGGGGTGGGGATATGAAGAAAGGGAGTGAAAATAAATTAAAACAGAATTGATTTCTTGTGTCTAGTGGAGTTTTTCTTTCTCTGTATTTTTTTTTCCCTCTGAAACAGCATTTGGCATATGTAATAAACCTCTGTCAGAAGCCACTCTGAAGAGTTGGAATCTAACTGAAGGAAAAGGGTGGGGGCTCAATTTCATTGGCGTGCCCCCCAGAGCTAGCAGCCTTTCCAGTGTCCTGCAGAGATGCTCAGGCCCACCCAGCCTGGGACCACCCTGATATTCACCCCATGGACAGCCCAGTTAGGAGGGCCCTACCCTCTGGTCACCCTTCGGGGAAAGAGGACATACTTTTAGGTTGAACCCAAAATGCAAATATCCTAATTGGCATCTTCTTAGCACAAGCAGAAAAGCCAATTGTTATGGATGAGAAATCTCCCAATCCCCCACCAATTAATCTCTGGCTACAGGAAGCTCGTGCTTATCATATCAATGGGGACCAACTTCAGTGGGCTGGGGAGGAAAAACAGTGACTATTGTGGCTGCAGAATCTCTGAGCTGGAGAACTTCATCCTGATGGCCTCTCTCCTGGGGTATGTTGCCACAGTGACAGGGAGAAGACTCAAGGAGGAAGGGGACTATCACTGGTCATCAATTGAGGGAGCAGAGGGTTCCTGAGAGGAGGAAAGGACATGGGTGGTGGAAGGGGCAGTGGTGGTGTTGGTTCTTGTCTTCCTTTCAGAGAAGCTTTGCAGCATCCGATGCAACCTTCCTGGTAATATGAAGGTTGCCTACTGTTTGCATCTTGGTGGGAAACAGAGACTGCTTCCCCTTCTTGTTTTCCACTTAGGTGTGGTTTCTGCCCCAAGCAGAAAGGCTGATTTGGTCCTGGACCCTCGACAGATTCAGCCAGGAGACACAGAAGCATCAGTGACAAGGTCAACGTCTACCTAGAGCTGATAGCAGAGCAGGACAGAGGGTCCCAGCCCTGGGCACTGGTCAAGCTGGTGGTGCCACACAGGACCGTGCACCCTCAGATTCTAATAGTATTACCACCTGACCTGGCCCCGGCTGCTGGCCTGAGTCTAGCTTCACTTTGCTAATTTTCCAAGCCTGTTTTCCTGGTGAGTTCCCCGGAGACTGGGAGCTGCTGAACATCTGGAAAAGATCTTTTCTTCTCTGCTTAAATCTACCAGAGTAGGTTTCTATTGCTTGGACAAGCATGTCTAACTACCACAATGCATTTCACCAGACAGCACCAGCGGCCAAGGAGGGAAATGCAGATTTCTGGAGAACCTGGCATGGCGCAGGCTGAGGAATAGTTCTATTTGGTCCTCACAGATGTTTTGAAATACCTAATGGATTACTTCCTTCTCTTTACACTTGAGCCAGCAGTGGACTAGGGCATAGACTCAGTGGTCAGGCGTGGTGCTGGCTGGAAGTCAGTGTCAGGATCCACTCCTGGTTCTTACACACACTATGCTGCTCCGAAGCCTAGACTACCTTGGGAGGCTTTGCCCTTTTAGAGCCTCTTCTCTGCCTGGATCATCCCCACTCATCTTCTCAATCTTGACATACCTGTCTAATGGGAAGTTTTGTAAATTGCCCTCAGCCAGATTTTATTTTATCATCATCATCATCATCATCATCATCATCATCATCATCATCATCATCATCATCATCATCATCATCATCATCATCATCATCATCATTATTATTTTATTTTGTTCTTTAGGTTACAACCTCTGTGTTCTTTTTTTTTTCCCCTTCCCTCCTCCCTCTGGTGCCCCTTCCATTCTCTCAAACCCCACCCTTTTTTGTTTCTTAGCTGTGCTAAGTCCAGTAGTCTCTTTCCTGTGGTAGTGTCTTTTCTCTGGGTGAGGGACTGGGTTCAGGCGAACCTTGCTGTTAGATTTTCAGTCTTAAGTTTGTTTTGGGTGGCCAGGTTGTATTCATTTGTGATCTGTCCATGTTTTCTTGCTGCAGGCCATCTTCTCTAATCCCATCTCCATTGCTTTGCTGCTTTTCCTTATGACTCTGATGTCAGACTTAGGGGGTCTCGCACTCAGTCAGTGTTGGTCAAAAAGTTTCTCTGTGAGTTCAGGTGTCTGCGAATGTAAGCCAAATGTTATGCCCCTCCTTTCTGTTTCCACAGATGCCAGGCAGGAGTCTCTTCCTGGCACAAATCCCTCACCTCTGGCTCCTCCATGATGCAGGCAGCTCATCACCTTTTCCAGAGACTGTGAGTACCTGGAGGCCAAGGGGGTGGGCTTTGTTTCCTTGGAGTTTCTAGGTTCTTCTGTTTGTTTTTATTTTGTTTTGTTTTGTTTTAGAGACTAGGTCTCGCTATGTTACCCAGGATTGTCTCAAACCCATGGACTCAAGTGATTCCTAACCTCAGCCTCCCAGGTAGCTGGGATTACAGGCACACGTCACTGCACCTGGCTCTCGAGTTTCTAGCTTTAACATTAGCACAGTGATTCACATTTCTTTTGGTGTTCAATGAATGTTAGTTAATAATGATCCAAATCTGGGAAATACAGATAAATTTGAATATCTAAGGTTTTCACTATGGAAGATACCACCTAAGCAATAGAGGACAATCGTTCAGGTTTTAAAATCCTTCAGGTTCCTGCCTCTATTCCTCTAGGGCCAGGAAAAGGTCTATCTGTCTGTCTGTCTGTCTGTCTGTCTATCTATCTATCTATCTATCTATCTATCTATCTATCTATCTATCTATCTATCTATCTATCTATCTATCTATCTATCTATCTATCTATCTATCTATCTATCTATCTATCTATCTATCTATCTATCTATCTATCTATCTATCTATCTATCTATCTATCTATCTATCTATCTATCT
>PVHY01024270.1:0-19842 GCA_004024945.1 Uropsilus gracilis
AGGGAGGGAGGGAGGGAGGAAGGAAGGAAGGAAGGAAGGGGAGGGAAGAAGGGAAGGAGGGAGGAAGGGAGGATTTACTAAAGCTCTTATGATCAGAAATCATAAAAGCAGACATGAAAATGAATGAAATCATGGTTCCTTAGAAACCCCACAGGGTTTTAGTGCTCCTGACAAGCCTCGCTTATTTTAGACATGATGGAGGTAGAGAAGGAAAATGCAGGACAACCGCAGTAATAGCTGAAGACAGTGCTGGAAGCTCCTGGGGCCTGCAGCTCTCTTTAACAGAGAACAGCACTGATTTTTAAGACTGCTTAAAGAGACACACCACACGTACATATTTCTGATGAATACTTACCTTGTTCCTTCTGTGTGCAAGGAAACCCAGCAGTTGCTGGAGAGCAGTGACTGTGCTTCAACAGAGATTCAAGTCTAGCGAAAGACACAGCCAGCAAGGACACAAATCACAAAGTCCTTAATGAAGAAGAAGAATGTGCTGTGAAGAGGAGGACAGGGGTGTCAAGGGTGAGTAGAAGTCACCTCAGCAAAGAGGGAGGGAGGCCACACACGGATAAAGTCTTGGCAGTAGGAGAGCTTGGCTTGCCTGAGGGACACCAGCACAGCCAGGACATCGTGTGCTGGGGCGACTGAGGAGAGGTGGCAAGAAGGAAGCGTCAAGGTTAAGTCCTGCAGATCCTCTTTGGCCACGTTCAAGAGTACAGATTGCATTTTTTAAAAGTCATTGAAAATGTCTTAGAATAAAGCCATCCGATTTCTCTCTTTTAAATTGCTCTAACCTCCACATGTAAAATAGAGAGCAGAGGGTTTTATAGGAGATGGAAACTACCTAATGGCAAATTCCCAGGAGAGCAATGATAGGCGTTTGGGCCTGAATGGTTTCAGGGAAATGGAGATAAATAAATGGACTGGAGATATATGTTGGAGGATGAATCACCAGAACCTACAGATGAAGACAATGTGGCAATAAGGATGAGGGAAGAATTCATAATTACTACCAGGTTTCTGGAAGAAGGATCTTGTTGGGTGGTGATGCCATCTTGAGATGGGAAGGCCTGGAAGAGGAAGGCATCTGAAGGGGCAATTAAGAGTTCTATTTCAGGCGGATAGTAATGAAATACCAACTTTTCGAGAAGGCCGCATGCTGAGCCTTGTTCCTGGAAGACCCTCGTCAGATGGGGAGATTTGGGTCCTTACCACCCACCACCATTCCGTGTTCCAGTCCAGTAAAAAGGACTGGAACACAGAATAACCCACTCTTTGCTCCAGCTCCACAATGACTGTTCTCCAACCACCCCAAGGGGCCCCAGCACCCCTCCTCCATTTCCCCATCTGGACAGAATGATGGTGTTGACCCTGGGAGTGACTCTTGGCCTCTACTGGGAAACTAGCTCCCAGCAACCTCCTCCCCCTACGTCAATCCTCTTCCCCTAAATGCTTCCCAGCTTCCCAGATGGTCTCCAGATACCCCGCACCCTCTCCCCTGGGTACAATCATCATTCCTAGGGTGAGTTCAGTCCCTTGGATCCCTCAATCTAGGGAGAGTCATGAGTCCATCTGTCATCACCCACCTCCCTGGAAACTGAGGAGGGCAAAGAGCCAGGCCAGCGGGCAAAGCACATCTGTAGCTCCTTGTTCAAGCCCTGCTCTGCTGGTTAATCTATGGAAGAGCCAGCTGGGACGTCTATAAAAGAATCAGGGCTTACAAGATTGAACATTCTGTCCATAGGCCCCCTCCCCATACTCATGCATCTCTGCTTCATTTTCAGACTTCACTCAAGGTTGCCTTATTTGGGAAACCTTCTTATTCTCAGGTTGATCCACTTACTTCCTCTTGCTTGTCCAGACCAGCCTGCCAACCCTCCTTGCGCTGATCTAATCCTGTAATAGCCTGGTCTCCCATATCTCATATGTGCTAGACCCATGTTAATAGGGCTCCCATTGGCTATGTGTGGCTAATTAATGTTAAATTATTAAAATTTGATAAAAATTCAGTTCCTCAACTACTCAAGTGCTTATAGCCACAGGTAGCCAACGACCTTCATATCGCAGCTCAGAACATTTCCAGCTCACACTTCACTTCACCTCTGTCAGACCCACCTCTTGGGTCTATTGTCCTTACAAAAGCCAGAGCAAGTGCTCCAGACCTAGTTCAATGCTCCTGCTCCCCACAATATGCCCACAACCCCAGTGAAATCTCAAGGAGATAGATCTGGCAGCGGGGTCGTTGTTCATCCTGTGTTCCACACAGATGTCTCACGTCTTTCACTCTTCTTCCCTCCAGGCTAACCAAAGAATCCCCAAGGGTGAGCTTCCATGAAACCTGGGCCAAGAGATGTGTTTCACTGATTAGGCTGAGCAAGGTCTCCCCAAAACCTAGTGCATGTTCTCTTGCCCAGCTTATAAGAGAAAGTCCGCGAGAGCTGATCTGGTGAAAACGAAATCACCCAGAGTGTGTCCACTGTGGCAGACACAATGCAAATGCTTGAAGGACTTCAAGGCTGCCTTTAAAATGTCAAGTGAGCTTATGTAACAGCTCCTCATCAAGGCGAGTGTCTGGATCCTGGGCAAAATGAGGGACATGGACTTGAACCTTGAACATTTGGAGCAGCTCAGTCTCCCTCTCCCTGTGCCCTGACTCTTGCTTTCATCAGCTACTGTGTCAGCACCTCACACCCAATTGTCTGCCTTTGCACTGAAAAATCCATGGACCGAGCAGACTCTGGAGGGTTCTGATGGAGCCAAGACCTGCCCCTGCATTTCCCATTTCTTAAGACACTCCTGCCCCCAGCAAGGGCTCTTTGATCTGGGCCCCTGGGCCCCTGCTCTCCTACCAGGTCTGCTCTAGCCAGGACGTAGGCTATTGTCAACAACAGACCCCAGGTCTGAGAATGGGGCCCATCAATGCCAAGGCTGGGGAGGACAGCATAGCCTTTAGACTGTCCTTGGCCATTCACCTGCTCCTTCCACTAGGAAAGCAGCATCAGCATCTTTTACCCAAACATAAGCCCTTAAAGAGACAGTTGTTCTTTGCTTCCCCTAAAAGGGGTTCTGACCATCAGCGGCTCATCTTTGGGAACTGTGCCCACACTGATCCCTACCCACTGGTTCTGGGTGACACCTCTCCCCCTAAAAGGAAGCACCCTGGAGTCAGAGTTGTAGTTCACCTGTACGGGAACAGGCACCATAGCTCTCAGGAGCCTCTCTGTGCACCATTTGTGTGAGTAGCAGCGAGTGTCCTGATCCAAAGATCTGGCTCCATGTTTGCCCTTTAGATTCAATGCTCTGACTTGAGGCTTGCCCGCCCCTGATCCTTCTTTCTAAACAGTGGTCTCCCTGCCTTGCCGGGGGTTTCCTGGGCTGGACCCCATTGGGGGGGCTTGTGGGTATCAAGGAACTGACTCTGTGATCACCCCTCAAAAGGCCCATGGGAGCAAGTGACCCTCCAAAAGACGCTGCAGTCCTCTTCCCTCAGCTGACACGTCGGAACGGAGGCCGCCTTTCAGGGCAAAGGAGGAGAAGAGCTGGAAATCATCAGGGTGTTGTTTTTGCCAGTGAAGTCCTTGAAGTGGAGACAGGAGGAAAACAAACAAACTCATGTCATCTCCCCAGGGCCCTGGAAGAGGTCCCTTTCACAGCCAGGAATGTGACAGGGAGCGGAGTCAGCCAGGAGGCTGCCTGCAGAAGGGCTGAGGCGCAGACCTGGGGGGCGGGACCAACTGGCCTCCCTCGTGGGGTCCACTGCCACCCCAGACCCAGGCAAGGGCAAATGGTAACCAGAGAGCATTGCATCATGGGTTGGGAGGGCACCACAACCCGGTACAGGGCTCAGAGGGCCACTTGAGGGCCCTCAGAGGGCCTGCTGACCCAACACCCGAGCTGTCTGGATGCCCACATGGTGACCGGGAGGCAGCAGTGGTCACAGATTGGCTGCAACTGGCAAGGACATCACTTCAAGAAGAAAAGATGGGTGGCGAAGAGACCTCAGAGGGAAGACAAAGTGTCTGGGAGAGAACCAGCCTCAGGCTGAGAAGCGGAGATGACAGACGGAGTGGATGAGAGTCAAGGTCACGGTGAGCCGGCCAGGCCTCCGGCACACGGCGAGGCTGCTGGTAGGCCAGGGCGGGACGTGGCGTGTGTCGCTCTGCCGCTGCTGCAGTCACTAGCCAGGAAGCCCCTGCCCCTCTCCTCTCTGCCACGGGGCAGCGGCCATCAGCAACTCTGGACCCCAGCTTGTTCTCAGCTCATGCGGCCCCGGGAGAAGGGAGCGAGAATAACCAAGGGGAAGACGTGGGACTTGCTCCACTTTCTCCTTCCTTCTCCAAGTTGTACAGCCCCAAATCACAGCCAAGATGCTGACGCCACAGACTAGGGCTCTGTCTCTCTCCCTCTGCCATTGAGAGGGGCCAAGCTAGGCACGACCCTGGCTGCCAGCTGTGCAGGAGGCTGGAAGGGACCAGCAGAATCAGCAGCTGTCAGGGCGAGGGGACGCTTGCCCAGCCCCGACGCTTAAGGCCTGTGACTGCGGCTGAGAGGGGGTTTCTCTAGCCCCCTCACTTGTGCATCCTCAGATCCAGGCTTGGCCTCCCTCTCAGCATCCTTGGCATCCCCTTCTGCTCGCTCACTTCCCAGGGGCTCGGGGCTCAAGGCTGCTTCCCATTCCCAGAGCACAGGAGGCTGCTATCTCTGACCTAGACACCAGATCCCAGTGTTCTCCCACTGCATTCCAGAAAGGACTCTAGGGGGGTGGTGAGCTGGAGAGGCCACCGAGGTGGTATGAGCTCCCAGGAACAGCCTGATTCACCCCCCGGCCCACTCTGACCTGCCATCGTATCTCCAGCTTTCTGGCTCTAAGTTGTCTGCAGGATTCCTGCTCTCACCCTCTATAACCCTCCCATCCACGTCCTCCCAAGGCCACCCCATCCTCTCCCTCCCTGTCAGGACCTGGAGCATCCCAACTCTCCCAGAGCTCCTCGTGTCCCTGTCACTCCCCTTCCTGTCCTTGACAAGTCTCCTTCTGGTTCAGGGACTTTAGGAAAGTTCTAATGAATCTGCAGATCCCAAACTGTGAGCCCCACATCTGTGGTATCATGCTCTGCCCTTTCCCTTCCCAGCAAAGACAGGAGCACAACCAGGCCCCACGAGCACCACACCCTCCTCAGAGATGGATTCTCCCTTTATTATCTGCCTAAATCTCAGACTTCCTACCCCCAAACAGATTGGCCCCTCATTCTGGTCCTCACTAAACCCAATGCTCCCTCGCAACGAGCCCAAGCAAGCCACTCCAACTTACAGGTGTGAGATGTGGGGCACTTGAGAGACCATGTGTCTGGAGATCCCACCCAGGCTGGGCAGGGTTGTCTCCCACCACTCACTGCCTCACACAGACTCTTGTGACTAGCAAGGGAGCCCTGGCCCTGAGCCTTAGAGCCCTCCTCTCCTCTTGGGTCCATTTCTCCCTGCTGCCTCCCCATCCCCTGGCTTCTATGAAGAGGACAGACAAGGTTGGAGGGAGCAGTTGCCCTTCCAGATAGTTCTGCTTCCCTCACTTAACACCTGGGTCCATTTTTACAGACAGCCCCAAGGCCCAAGATGGCGGCCCATCCATCCCCAGGTTTCATAGGGAGACGTAGTCTTACCATATCCTCAGTGATTCACCTTGTCCTGCAGGCTGAGACCAGGACCTTGAAGGCACATGGAATTTGGGAGGAATGGTTGGGAGAGGAGGAGGGACCTATGACAGTACCTGACCCTGGCCCACAAGAAGACATACTCCTTAAGGAGCATTGGCGGGGAAGACAACAACCTCTGTGAATATTTTGCCTGGTATTAATTCCTTTTTTTCTTCTTCTTCTTCTTTTTTGAGGCTAAGTCTTGCTGTGTTGCCTGGGGAACCACAGACTCTCATTGCTGGAGTTCCCTGGACTCAAGCAATTCCTAGCCTTAGCCTCCCAGGTAACTGGGATTACAGGCATGCACCACCACACCCAGCTATTTTTGAGACTAGGTCTAGCTATGTTGCCCCAGGTGGGTCTCAAATCCGGGGACTCAAGCAATTCCCAGTCTCAGCCACCCATCCTAGGCTTGGGATTTAAAGCCACGTGCCACCATGGCCTGCTCTGGTATTAATTCTTGATTGATGTTTCTTCTCTATCTCCTTTCTCTTTCTCCATTGGACCTTGGCTTCACACACCCCATCTTTACAGGACTTTACAAAATGGCACAAAAATTGGACATCTCTACTACCCATTTTCCCCCAGTACTACCTTATGTTTCCCTGCACGTCCTTCATTTGCCAGGTATTGGTAGAGAGTCTACCCTGTGCAAAGGTCAGGAAATTCTCTGTCTCCTCATTGTCTGTCACTGTCACAGACTTGCTAGCAAAACCACTCCCATCTGCCTCCCACCCCCGGCCCCAATCCAGCCTTGACTAAGGAGTCTGGTCTGGGTAACTTTCAGGTCCAGCTCCCTCTGTGGGCAACCAACTTTTTTGCAGACTATGTCTTGGTTAAGATTCAGGTACAAAAATGAGCTAATTTTCAGGCTACTTCATGACACCAAGCCATGTTTTAAAGCTGCAGATTCTCCAGAGCCAGTTGGGGCCAAGAAGTTGCATCTCATCTTCCCCACAAAGGGCCTTTGCAAGCTTCCTCAGAGCTTTACTTTCCACTCTGGTTCTGCAGACATCTTGGGGTGATGCACAAGCTTCCCATTTGCTTAGTTCTTCCCAAATCAATAGCTTGCTCTCCCCTCCCGACTCCCCACTTCTGCTGCCACCGGTCATGAGGCTTGCTCTGAATCTTGTTTGAGGAGGATGCTCTCCCATGGGGGCAAGGCCTCCCCAGGCCTGCATACTTCACTGGTCTCCCAGCCATGCCTGTTCGGGGGTCACAAGGCTGGGAAGGGGGCACAGAGGCTCCCATGTGACCCAGGGAAATCGCAGGTGAACATTCCCTGAGCAGAGCCCTGGGAAGCAACGAGCAAGCCAAGATTGCTCGCCAGTGATCAGCAAGGAAGACTGCTTATGTGATAAACCATCAAGCACTGTCCTCAGCCAGGTCTGGGTGACCGGTCAGCTAGCAGCTGCACTGCAGCTGGGATAGCTCTGGCCGCCTTTCCTCCCCAAGTCTGACCTCCAGATGCCCTCAGGCCTGCAGCCTGCCATCAGTGTCTTCTTCTGTCTCTTCCTGCTCTCCAGCTCACACGTCACAGTGACTGGGGCAGAGCAAAGCCACCGTGGCTCCCTTGTGCTCAAGTGGCAGGTGGGTCTCTCCCCACATGATCCTGTGACCCGCATGTCTGTGTCTCTCTCAGAGCTCAAGATCTCTGGTCCCTGGCTTAAAGTGGTGAGAGATTCACCTCGTCTTTCCACCATCTGACCAGGTTTCTGTGTGGTCCTGTGTGGCTGTTCTCACCTCTTGCCTTGCAAGACAGCCATGCTGACAACAGAGGTCTCTTGCTCTTCTTCCACTCCTGAGTCCATCCTTTCTCCTAAAAGAGGAACTGAAGCAAGGAATTCTAAGAACTCCATCTTACAGAACCACCTGCTCAGAAAGTCCATTTCTTTAGGGGTTGGGTGTTTTTGTTTTTTTGGTTTTTTTTGTTTTGTTTTTGCTTATTTTAAAATTATTTATTCATATATTTTGAAACTAGGTCTCACTATGTTGCCCAGGGAACTGCAGACTCATGTTGCCCAAGGTAGCACGGACTTAAGGGATCCCCAGCCTCGGTCTCCCAGGTAGCTGGGATTACAGGCACGTGCCACCACGCCCAGCTATTTTTTTGAGACTATGTCTCTTTTTTGAGACTATGTTGCCCCAGGCAGGTCTCAAACCTGCAGACTCAAGCAATTCCTAGTCTCAGCCTCCCTTTCTAGGCTGTGATTAAGGGCACGTGCCACCGCGCCCAACCCAGGGGTTAGGTTTTTAATACTGGGTTAGATTCAGAAGAAGAAACCCAGATTTACCCATCATAAATCTCTGGCCCCACCTGTCCCCAGCAACATCCACTTATGGCCTTCAAACCACCATCTTCACCACCATCATGCTGTCGTGACCACCACTGCCACCCTCGCCAGCATGTGACCATCGCCCCGTGTTTCTCATTTTCGCCACTGTTTATCATCACATCAGCAACAGATATTTCTGCCACACAATCTCCTCATTGTCATGACTGTGATTAATAATATCTCTACCTCAACCACTGCCAGCATCCCTTCACAAGCTCCATCTACAATGTCTACTACATCCCCATTGCCACTGGTTTCATCAGCCATACCACAGCCATGACATGCTTGCCATCTCCTTCACAATGACCCTCACCACCATGATCACCATCACCACAGCTCCCACCAACCATCCCATCAGTCATCACTCATCTCAACACTCATGGCCACCCCTCAGCATAACTATCCCCATCACCACTCATCCTCTTTATTCAGCTGATTTCCTCTGCAATGACTTACATGAAACTTGGTCCTACTGGACAAATCTTACTAACCACAATCTATGAATTCAAAATTCCCTGGGCTTTTAGCGTTGGATTAGTTAGCTTTTGTAGCAGAATGATAAACCCCCAAATGGGTGGCTTCAAGCAACAAACACTTATCTAGCACATGATTGTCAGGTCAGTTGGCACTTCTGGTCTAGGCTGGCTCTGCTGGTCTTTACCAGGCTTCTTCCCATGCTGGAGTTGGCCTGAGGGTCAGGTAAACTAGTTGGACAGGAAGGCCTCCCTGGGGTCTGATGGGGCACTTGAGTTCTCTGTGTGCTGTCTCATCCTCCAACAGATTAGCTCAGGCACATTCACACTGGGATCTGGGGATTCTAAGCATAGCAAAAGGGCAAGGCCTAGTGTACAAAGATGCTTTCTGAGCCTCTTCCTGTTTCGTGTTTGTTGATGTTCCATTTTTTAGAGTAAATCACAAGGTTGGTGCTGATTCAGAACATAGAGAAACAGACTTCAACCCCTAGTGGGAAGGTCTACAATGTCACATTGCAAGGGTGTGAATTCCACAAGAGAAAGAATTTATAGCCATTTTACAACTTACTGCACAGATGGGCAGAGAAAAAGAAATGGCTTATTCTTTACAACCAAGAATATACCTTGGCGAAGAGGGTTCTAATTTAATGTGCCTTTCTATTCAGAAGAATTCCCTTGGACTAGCTTCCAAAACTGGAGTAATTGGAGTAGTCAGAGTCCACCAAGTCTTCCACTTTGTCTACTGATATTTCTGTGCCATCTTCAACTTGACACCCTTGTCTTTTCTACTCTCTCTCTACTCCCTAGAAGCCCTGACTCTTATCAGGATACTTTTCCACTCTTTTCTCCATTTCTACTAGCCACATCTTATAAACCTCCTCTGATTCTCTCAGGTCACCAATCACGCCTTCCTCTTCATCTGCCACCACAGTCAACTGATTCCTCACGTGTACATGCAGGTCTGCTGCCAGAGGTAGACCAGTTGTCCACTCAGAGTCACACTTCAAAGACTTGAGAGAACTCACTATATGGAGTATGACCAACTCCATACATGTGGAAGGAATTGATACTTTCAGGAAACTGAGTTGGTTAGTTAGGTCCTTCTGAGATGGATTTTGAAGTAGAGAAGATAGAAGAGAATTTTACTTAAAATTTTAAGTAAATTGCAAGAATTAAGTAAATTTTAAGAATTTTAAGCAATGTTCTCTTTCCCTTTCTTATGGGCTCTTCTAAAGCTCACTTTCTATGCAGCCTTCCAGAGAGATCCTCCCTGCCTAATGAGAGGCACTTGCATCTCCATCAGCTCCATCTCCTTGTGACTAGTCAGGAGGGCAGTTGTAGTCATCTACCCTGAGGCATTGTGTCCTAAACTTTACTGCTTTGCTCTCACTTTGCTTCACTAACACTGCCCTGGATTTGTACCTCCCAAGTAAAGCTTTAGCCCTAGAAGCCCCAGATTTCTATTTTGCCCCAGGCTCTATTTTCTAGGGAATCTAAACAAAGACGTCATCTTTAAGGAGCCTTAAAGGGCTGTCTTAAGACATCAGAGAAGGACATCAAGGAGATTAGTGGTTATGCCTGTTAGCAAAAGAAGGTGCTGGGTATTACTGAGAGAAGGGTGGTAAGGCATCCTGCCTCTGCTCTTGCAAAATGAAAACCTGGTGGTTCGTTTCTAGGAGGATATGCCCCAAAACTTAAGTCCCTTGTTCCAGCTCCCTGGGGAAAAAAATCTTTTTTTTTCTTTGTCCCACCATACATAGTCAAGATACAGGACCAAATATTCTCCATGGTGCAGAGTACTACAATTATTCCCACACATGAGCCAGCTCCAGACAGCATGAAACATCCCAAATTCAGATATCACCTGGCAGCTCCTTTGGGCCCAGGAATCGGAGCTCCTCATCAGGCTCAGGGCCCCCCAGGGCAGGAAGTCCACGGTTCCCCACAATATCCAGCCCAGAATGAATCCAGCCTAGGATGACTTCAGCTGGTCACATGCACAGACCAGCAAGTGGGTCCCATGTGCTCATCTGTTCCTCCTTGCTGGTCCTTCCCTCATCTGTGTCCCAGCCTCTCCCTCACACTGCATGAGTCAAGGTCTCATCAGAGAGTGCACCACCGTGTTCCCTTCAGCCTTCCATGTGGGAGACTGAGCTACACACATGGAATTGTAGCCCCCTTTGTCCTGCCCTGTGTGTTTGTGAAACTGGATGACTAGATGTTCAATATGGTCGGGAGACAGAAAAATGCCAGCAACCAACCCCATAAAGGAATTTATATCATGGGGGAATGTTTTCATTTGGAAAAATTTAAATGTCTCCCTTTCCAGAGAATTTGCATCCGGGTTCCCCAAAAGTCCCAACAAATCAAAGGCAAGTGAGGCAGCCCCCCACTCCTCCAATCTCAGGGCCCAGATGACACCCACATACATCCCTCTCCAGGCCTGGAGAACAGCAGAAGGGAGGGGAACTGCTCACCCCAACCTCTAACTTCAGACAGTGTCGATTCCAGACCTGTCTCTTGGGCAGCTCTTCTGCCTTCAAAGACAACTCAGTCTAAAGAGAAACAGAAAAGGCTTCTGGTCCCTCCGTCTAGCAGTGGCCCAACCACTTTTTCAGGCAGTCTCCTTGCAGCTTGCCCAAACCCTTCTGGCTCTAGGTCAAGCCCGTGTCTACCTGCCAATTCATAGTGAAACTCAGAGGCTGGCTGCCATGCCACAGCCCTTGGCTCTGGCTTGCAAAGCACAGGGCTGAGCGTCTCCTTGGAGCTCAGCTCTGAGTTCTGCTAACCACTGGACAGATGAGGCTGAGCTGTGCCCTTTGCCCTGCCTGGCAGACACTCACCAGGCCCAGGAGGCTCTTATTGACAGTATTCCCTGGGGCAACTACTGGGGTTTGGGCTGGGCTACTGAAACCATCTCGAAGGCCACGCAGCTCTGTGGAGGGGCACCTCATCTCCTGGGGATATTAAACCATAAACTACAGTGCTCAGGACACAGGGTGGCTCCGTAGCACCCCTGCCCTACAGAGATTCCCTTGGGTCTGACTGGTGTGGGGCCAACAGCTGTCACTGGGATTCCTCCACTCTTTGGGCCCTTAGCAGCTTGATGACTGCCTCTAGCAAAAGGCAGAGCAGACAAGCAAAGACTTGTCCTGGCAAGCAAGACAGCAGGGAAAGAGGCAAGCAAGGACCGTCTCATATGCCTTTATTGCAAACCGGAGGCTAGCAGTGCTCAGAACTCTCTGGAAGGCAGGCAGGCCATCCTATGTGGTCTCAGAGATGGTCTCAGATGCGGCTCTGTGCTCTGCTCTCCCTCTGGAAAGGAGGGGAGAAGGGAAAGGTATGCGTCAGCATGAGAGATCCTCTGGGCACCACTCACACTCTCGGACTACCAGGTAGGCAGCTTTATGACTGCACATGACAAGACACCCTGTCTCTAAGCAGACTGAGCAATGACAGAACATGACTCTCTTCCTTTCTGAGAGATCATGAGGCCTTTTCCTCTGGGTTTCTGAGATGCTCGTATCACCCACCGCTGGGTCTCATCTTTACCCCCCAGAGCTGCAGGATTCCTGGCGCCCATTCTAGGGATGAAGAAATGGTAAAGGATCTGTCTTCCCATGAGCCTGTCTTAGGTGTGAGGAAGCATTTCTCGAATGCCCCCGACAGAATCCTTCACATCTGTCACAGGCAAGACAACGGGGTGACCCTCGTCAGCTCGGTCAGCACACTGCAGGAACCCAGCTGCACATGCAGGCTGCTTCCTCTGAGAGGCCGCTGGGCTTGCACATGGGTACCTCCTCCCACCCCCAACCCACGTCCAGCATTGTCACGGGCAGACAGAGGAAGGACCTCCTCCAATTGCTTGGGGATCCATGGTCCAATAAGACATATCATAAGTCCAAAGGAACATGGCAGGGGGCGGGGCAAATGATCAGGTAGGTCCCAGTCTTTTCCTTCACTAACGTCAGTCACTAAGTTCTCTGGAGTTCCACCGTGGAGGCCTTCAGCTGGACCTCCAAGTGGACATTACCTTGGAAGCAACACACAGAGGCAGGGCAGGGCAGGGCAGGGCACTATGGGAGAAAGTGTGGAACTGAGCAGAGTGGGGGAGGAAGAGGGAGGCATAATCAATTAGGAGGGAACTGGAGACCGATGGGGAAGGAAGGAAGGTCTGAGTTTGAACTTCAGGACACACTCAGATTCAGCAGCACTCATCTCAGCCCTGTGTCCAGACAGGGGGTCTTTTGTGTGCTCCAAACCACACATCCTCATAAAAGGTTTTCTCCAAGTGAGACCCTATGAGAACCCGGAGAAGTGGGGAAGTGGGGGGTGGGGAGATGAAACCAACAGCCAAAGGCCTGTGCAGAAGGGAGCACTTGGGCACCTGAAAATGAGAGTATAGGAGTCCATCGATGCCCCCAGCCCTCCCAGGAAGCTCCTGGCAGGAAGAGGCCCCAGCACCCCTGTGTATTCCCGCAGGACAAGGCAGTAGAAACAGGAAAACTAGGGAGAGTGTGCCCCCCACTGGTCAGTAAGGATGGGACCAGTAAGTGGCCTGGGGCAAGGTCAGAGGGTCTGGTCCATCTGCCCCCAGGGGAGGCCTGTCTTGGGCCCCAACAGAAAAGCTCCAGGTCATTTGCCTTCCTGGTCCTGGAGGGTCAGTGGGCCTCTCCCTTCCCAGAGTTTACATGTGACCTCACCCCTGCCCTTCAGAGCAAGGGGAGCATGGCCTCAGTGCACACACTCACCAGGAGACCTCTCAGAACCTCCCTCCTGTGATAGCAGCATTGGCAAGCTTCCCACAGAAGCACGCTGAAGAGAAAAGGAGTTGGTCTTCAGAAGAAAACTCTAAATGATCTGAGGAAGGGACCCCAGCAGGATGGGAGGGAAGCATAGTCCCGAGTATTTCCCAGCTTGGCAGGTTCCAAAAACGAGGCTTGAACTCAACCCAACTGAAACCAGGGCGCCCTGCACGTCTGTGCTGAGCCTCACATTCAAGAGGCCGGAGGCCAGTGTCTTCTGGTCTCTGCCTTTCTCCCACTTAGATATCCAGGCTTGTTGAGGCCCAGAGGAGTTGAAAGAGCTACTCCCTTCTCATTCCCAGGAGAGCCATACCTTTAAAAAGGCTTCCCCATCTTCCTAATCACAGTGGCATTCCCCTCCCCTTTTCCTTCCAGGCCTAAAACCTCTCCTGTTGCAGGATCAACCTCTGGAGCAGAGTGACTTGAGGGGAGCTGGCAAAGGCCACAGAGGAAAAAAACACTGTTCCCATCTTTAAGGGGCCCCAGTCTGAATGTTTCTGTCCTCCGGGGCCCCACAGCTTCTGGGAGAGACAGACGAGGCCCTCCTCAAAGGAAAGAGGCCTGCAGCAGACAAATATACAAAGTAGAGCAGAAATCATAAACACATTTTATTTCTAAATAATTTTTAAACCACTGCCATTGTAGCAAATTGGAATATATTTCCAGAATCGACTCAAAGAGAATTTTTTTTTTTTACAGCAACATATGAAAAATGTCATTTAAATATCCACCAGCAGCTGCACCACATGTTGGGCTCTTAGGAAAACACTTTCATTCCTTTCATCAGAGTCCCTTGATTAATGTTCCACTTTTCTTTGACACTTTTTCCATAGTTTGGGGAGCAAAAAATCAAAGGCTGTACTATTATCTGGAAGAAAATTAAACCGATAAGATTTAATGTCTGCTATATTCTACAACCCAGGCCAAAAATACATATATATCCTTTAGGCCTGGGGTCAAATGCAAATGAGCATTAAACTGAGGGCACACCCCTGCCTTTTGGGAGGGGTGAGGCTGGGGCCTTTGGGGGAAGCAGAAAGGGCCCTAGATCTGATCAGGGAGGGGTTGGAGGAGGTCAGCAGGTCTGAGGGAGGGAGGCAGGCACAGGGCTGTACTGAAGAGATCTTATGGACTGCAGAATCCCAGGACTGGGGTGGGAGGGGCAGCTGAGAACCCAGCAAGGCTCCTGCCACCTGCAAACTGGGCCTCCTGCTGCTGCTGGGATTTTGTGAATGGGGCACAGGAGGGAGATGCCAGGACGGAGGAGTAGGAAGGAGTGAGCAGGAAGGAGGGAGGGGAGAGGAGCTCCAGGAGAAACTTGCGCCAGTAGGCAGGCTGGGCAGATGGAGTGAGGGGAAATCGCAGCGTGTCTGGCAAGGCAGCTGATGCCATAATTTAAAGGTCAACTCAGTGGAAAAGGAAGAAAAAAGGGGGGTAGGGGGCGGTGTTGAAATGACAGCCTCCTCAGTGTGGCGCTTAACCCCTCCCGTTCCGGGCAGCCCCACTCAGCCTTTGCTCTAGACTTGGTGTCCTCTAAGGTCCAGGGCCCCTGCCCCCACCCCAGGAGGGCAACTGGAGGTCCCAGACCTAGCCCTGCCTCCCTGGCTCCATGTGTTACCTCATCAGCATTTGAGGTGAAATAAGCTCACCAAGCTTTAGTTTCCCCATTCATTCCATGGGGTTGCTAGCACCTACCCTCCCCAGTTTACAGCAAAAGTAAAATAGGTTCATGGCACAAATATTGGGAAATCTTGATACGTTGCAAATCTTTCGAAGGCTTCTCTGAAAGGGGTGTAAGTCAACTACCCTGGCCCATCCTGGGTCCTAAAACACCCCCGGACCCTGGAGAGAGCAGTCACTGCTAGAGCTGGTGGGTACTTCCTACCTTTCCTATCGTCTTTCTCAGGCCCATTCTGTAAATGGGTGGATCTATGAGCAGATGCTCCCTCCCCCCTCCTTCTCTGCCTCAGTCTGCCTCTATTTCCCTCCTCTCCCTCCTTTCTTCCCCCCTCCCCTCCCTCTCTCTTCCCCCTTCCCCTCCCCCCTCCTCCCTCTCCTCTCTTCCTCTCCCCTCCTTTCCCCTCTTCTCCCCTCTCCTTGCTTCTCAGGAAGGAATGTTACTTTTCCCTTGCCTGGGTTTGGGCTGCCTTGTGCCTATAAATTACAGCAAGTTCTGGGGAGCTATGGAGGTTTTTGTTGGAATGGTTTTTTGCCTGAGGGCTGAAGAGGAAACCCCCAGGGTTGAAGCAAAGAAGCATAGGCCTGGATTTCCACTCAGACTGGAGAAGGCTGAATAAAAGGACTAGGCAGACCCACTGACTCCTGTCCTGTCGGCAGCGCTATGTAAGGGTGAAAAGACCAAACTGAGCCCACAGCGGGTACTCCAGGCTGCACGTCCAGTCTTCCCTCTGTGACGGGACCCAAACTTGCCTGCGGGAGGGAGGGGGTCTCTAGGACACTCTTGCTCTCCCAGACCCCAGTATACTGGGACAGCTCAGATGCTGGGTGACAGACAGTGCCCTGGTCTCATGGAATTGGCCCCAGGCTGCCTGGAGCCAATTGGCCCCTTACTTTCCCTGCCATTATCCGCAGTAACTGTTCTGTGACTCTCGCTGTGAGCCACAGACCAGACTCTCACCTAGTCCTGCTCTCCCCACCAAGATGTGGCTTTCTGGAAAAACCATGTTTGTTGAAAACTGGTCAATGTGACCTCAGTGGTGTGATGGGGTACAGAGGAGAATGGAGGGTCCTCCTTCAGAGCCCCCATCCTTGGAGCTGCAGAGAGGGCATCAAACCAAGACATGGGGACATTAAACCTCCCCCACCCACCTCACCCACTCTCTCTGGGGTGATAAATGCCTCCTCTTCTTTGGACCCACGCTCACCCCAGAACCCTCAGCCCAGCACAAACTTGCTCCTAGACTGAGCTGCCTGATGGAAGGGGCAGTGCCAAGCTGGGGGCGGGCAAGGCTGCCACTGCCTTGTTTCCTGCTACCTCAGTCTTTGGATCCATCATCCCTCTTCCTGTCCTGCCCTGCAGTGGTGAAGCCTGGGCCTCTGGTAGAAGGGGAGGGGGGAGTGGGCTCAGGTCTGCTTCGAAATCTCTGCAGACTGGTTCTGGATCCAGACATGGGCAGGGTGGGATGAGGAGACCCAGGAAGAGGTGCCTGCAGTGGTGGCTGCAGAAGGGTGTGAGAGCTTGGCATATAGAACCTTCGCCTTTGGTCTGGTGGGTGGCAGGCAGTTCTAGCTCAGGGAAATCCAGGGCTGGCTGGAGGGCTCCCCTCCCAAGGTAGGGAGCTCCCTTTGTCTATCTCCAGAGCCCCTGGGAAGCAGCACACCTGCACAGTGACCACCAGGGGGCTCAGGAGGACCCTGGCAGAGCAGCTATGGGAGAGGGCCTGCAGTGACCCCTGGTCTGGCCGGTCGCCCCGGAGCTAAGGGCAGTACCTAACACCACCCAGCAGATAGTCGCCCTCTGCCTGAGCAAGTCTGTGAGAGGCTGCAGGCCTTGTCTTCCAAGAGGGGCCTTTCTCTCTGCTGCACAAGATTGATTGACCTGGGTCCCCTGCACTCCAAGATCATGTTGCCGCGACCCAGGCACCCTGACACTGACCCCACTAGCCAGTCCACACGCACAGCGCTCTGCCACCAGCCACCCCGGGCACGGGGAAGGCCAAAACCAACCAAGATGTGAGAGACAACACAGTTTCATTCATAGCCGCCATCTAGCCAACTGTAGCTGTTGGCAATGCCTTGCGGATAATTAAAGAGACAGCTCACATTTGCCTAAAATAACTTAAACAATGAAAGGAAGAAAACCATTCATTCCAGAACGAAGGAGACCTGGAGGTTAGTCTGTGTCGACATGTGAAGAGGGGGGCACAGAGGGCAAAAGCTCCCCTGTTGAGACAGAGGCGCCCCCAGGCCTCCGTGACGCCATATGCCACATTGGGCTGAGAAACCCTCTGAGGGTGTGGAAGCTGATGTTCTCCCTGGAACTTGGATCTAGTCACCATGGGTCTCACACTGGGGTGGCCCAGGTGAAAGGCAACCCCTGCTTCGCTGCTGCCTGCCCTGCTCCTGAGGCCACAGCAGGACACAGCCTGCTCTGTAGGACACCAGAGCTCGCCTCAGTCAGCAGTTCCAAGCGCCAGATGCCCCTGGGACTTCGGCCTCCTCCCCCATGAGAGATCAAACCCCCCTCCTCCGGCCACCGCCTCCTTCCCAGAGCACCACCTCAATCCCCCTGATTTGCTGCAGCCCCCAAAGTCAACTGTGGCTGCCTCTCCATGGTTTCTTCCAGCTCGCCCTGCACTTCTGTCCGCATCCACAGGTGCCAGGCCTGGGTACCCAGGTGCCCTGGGTACAGGGGCTGCAGAAGCAGCTGCCCTCTGCGGACCTCCTGTTCAGACAGCTGACGGGCAGGCCTTGAGAATCCCCTCAGCTTTGCTCTCCAGACATGGGTCCTAGGCTCAGACCCTGGCTGAGACTGTGGCTGAGACTGTGAAGGCTGTGGCTGAGGGCAGGGGGCTGGGGCAGAGGGAGACAGGCAGGTTGAGTGTCTGGGAGAGGGCGGGCAGGGTGTAGGCCAGGGAGCCAGGAGATGGGGAGAAGGGAAGGGACACGCAGGTGTCTGGCCGGGCAGCAAGCTAGGCAGCTGCTCTGGAGTCTGACTGGGGTCAGAGAGCAGCCAGACTGATGCAACATGCACTGCGCTGGGTGAGACGCCTGGGTGGACGCTTGTCAGATGCCAGCACCTGTTTGCACGCTCGCTCTCACCTCTTCCCTCCTCTAAAGACAGTAAGGCTCACCTCCGAGCTGTTGCCTATGGGGATGAGGTTCACGCGGGGTCCAAAGGCCACAGGGCACAGCTGCCTCTCAGGAGGTGGCCCGGGCTGCTGAGCGGGTGTTTTCACAGGCAGCTCGCCCACCTGTGGAGCCCTGGAAAGCCAAGGAGAGGGCGAAGTTGATGTGGCTCCAGGCTCCCACAGGAGACCGCGGCTCCATTAAAGCCAAGGTCCTGGCTGGGTAAGAAGACCCCAGAAAGTCAGAGACGAGATGCTCTAACGTTCAGATCTCCCAGAGCTACCGCCCAGCCCTGCCCAACGCTTTCCTGCCCTTGCCCATCTCTGCCCTTGCGGGTGGCACAGACATGTGTGCTCATGCCTGCGATCCTGAAAGCCAGCCGTAGAGCTCACATCCGGGGAGCTGAACAGCTGCTGCTGAGTGGGCAGCCATGCTCTGAGAGCCCCAGGCAGGCGAAGGACATGTCCCCCCAAGCCTGAGGCTGGAGGGGACCCAGCATCCCTGGAGGAACAGTCTCCTGGGAGTGGGGGCATTTGGGGCAGCCCGGGGGACTGAGATGAGAAGCAGGCGGCAGAGGCAAAGGCAGCTGGTCCAGACCCGTGGCAGGAAGTCACAACCAAGATTCATCCTGGAAAAATGCAACTAATGCCGCGCAGCTGGGGCTCACTAATCAGAAACACAGGCCCAGAGGTGGCAGCAGGGACAGGCCCGCGGGGCAGGGCCAACAGCGAGGTGATAATTGGCAGCAAACTCTAGGTCCCTCTCCCCACCCTCCCGGCTGCCGTTTGGAGACAGAGGTTGTCACACTGCCGTCTGCAAGGGGCATCGTCTCCTGGCCTGTCCTGGCTGCCTGGAGCGGGAGGCACTGCCATCCATCAATCCGTCTCGCTGGAGACGGCTTAAACAATAGCTGAAGTCATAGGCCGTCTGCATGGGGTGGGGCAGGGCACCCCCAGAGCATCCTTCCCAGGGGATGGCCTCCCCAGATCTCGGGCCTGTGCCCCTTCAGCACAGCTGGGGGCTCACACAGGGCCTTTGGGCCCTCAGACAGCTCCCTTTCCCAAGGAGACATGTGGGCACGGACTGGCCGCTGGGACAGGCACGATAGGGAAGAGATTCCAGCCTGAGCTTGTGGAGAGAGGGCCAAGAGGTTGGGCAAGGCAGAGCCCCCGAAAGCACCCTTTCATCGAGGTCGTTAAGCTCTGTGTTACCTGAGTTCAGGGCAGTCCCCTGAGCTGAGGGCGAGGAGAGGGTACTGGCGCTGGAGCCGGAGGCAGGAGGCAGGGGTGCTCAGGGGTCCCCCAGAAGCCAGCTTCACTGGTTCTCATCCTCCCTTTCCCAGATGTTCCCTCTGCTTTGGGCTCTGTCTGGTTCGGGGGAGGTGGGGGGGGCGGTAGTAGGAGACATCTCCAAGGGCAGAAGAGACCCTGCAGGACTCAACTCCAAGACTGCATCCTCTGAAGGGACCTTGCGGTCCCCCAGCTCCCCGCCCCCCCCAGCCCCTCCTTGCATGAGGCCCGCCCTGCTCCACCTGTCTTCACAGAAGCCTGAGTGGGAGAGATGGGAGGGGTCACCAGCTAGGACGCACGCACCCAGGGGTCACCAGGCCGGACACACCCACCCAGGTGCCCGCTGTGCATGACCAACTTCAGCTTGGAACTCTGGGGGAAATACCCCGGCATCCTGCACCCTTCTCTATGGGCCTGAAGGCGCCCCAGAGCGTCCCTGCCTA
>PVHY01024271.1:0-19842 GCA_004024945.1 Uropsilus gracilis
GCAGGCTCTCGTTGCCCGGGGTACCACAGACTCAAGCAATCCCCAGCCTCAGCTTCCCAGGTAGCTGGGATTACAGGCACGTGCCACCACGCCCAGCTATCAGCTATTTTTTTTGGAACTAGGTCTCGCTACGGGCCCCAGGCGGGACTCAAACCGCGATCCCTAGCCCCGGCTGCTTCATAGGCTGAAGCTTACAGGCACGAGCCACCGTATCCGGCCCTAGAAATAAACTTTAATACTAAATAGTGTATTTATGTGGAACTCTAATAATTTTATCTGCTGAAAACAAAAGCTTTCTTAGAAATTGCAAAGTGTTTATATTTAAGTAGTTGATCTCAAAAAGAAAGATTTTATATTTTATCAAAATAACTACAGGTTATTTATTATCAGTTCCTTGTTTAAGGTGACTTAGTCTTTTCAATCTTCAAAGATTTGCTTCTTTCTGTATCTGCTTGGAACACATCAAAAGAACCTATCTCTAAGTGTATAAAAGAGAAGTGTCAAACTAATTAGGTACATCTGGCAGGTTGAGCTGTAAGGGAAGCACTGTCAAATAAGAAATGCAAAATCTTAATATTTAAGAAAATCCACTGACTTACCATTTGCTTATAATACAATTAGTATTTGCATAGCTATATTACTATCAGTTACCAAGAACACAGTTTCTAAAATGTGGGTGTTTTATTGACTTCTACTTACAGCACTGCTGAAATAGAGTCCTTTAATTTACAATTCTCATGACATCAAGCATAGCAAAAAGGGATCATTAAAATGTTAAATGTAACTTTACCACAGAAAATGACCTATTAAATCTAAGAGATATTTGACACCATTTTATCAATCTGTATATGTATGTATAGAGAAATATACATAAATATACTCATATGTGCACACACGTTTTATAATTGACAAAAAAAATTAGTCAAAAACGAGATTTCTAATTTAAAAGTGTATATAAAACCACCAATTTGTGCCTGAAATTAACTGTAGCCTAGGACTGGTGTTCATATTGGACTACTTACTTAGCAGTATTTCTGTTTTGCATGGACTTATTTGGTATCCTTTAAGCAAATGTTATTTTAATAGTGTACTATCAAAGCATCTTAATTTAAATTTCATTACTTTATTATCTTATCTCTTTCAAAGGTATCTTGACTTTGATTTAAATAACCTGCACAGCAATATAACATGTTCTATAGGAGGCCTGTAGAAAAATGAACCATTAATGATAATTTATAAGAGGAAAATCAGAATAGTCCAAAAGCTGTTAAAGAATTAATCCTTTAAGACTAAACAAACTGCGGTCGTTTGTAATGTTCCTGATTCTGTTGTTAAACATGATAGATCCCATAGTTCTCGGCGTCGTAAGTGTGGTCTGCCATAATAAAGGACACCCCTTTCTGGCTCTACCCAAAATGCTGTCAGTGATCTGGTTTAAAATATAACTTGGCGAACAAAGATCAAATATATTTTGCCCTCCCTAACCCCTTGAGAAAGACAGAATCTAGCAAATATTCTGTTTCATGACAGTAAAAATCTGTCTTATTTGTATAGGCATTACATTTAAGATCTGATGACAAGTAGTAAAACACACTGAAACTGAATCACTAACCTTAATGTTTATACACAGATATAACAGTTGGTCAAATCTGAACTAGATGTGTGGAGTCTAACGACAATATATTGGACAGAAGTGGGGGTAATTATTGAAAGGAAAATTATGCTTATACCTTTGTAAATATAGATGGCATTAAATGTTTTGGAGATTTTACTTTTTCACTTGCAAAGAGACTGGTCACTAAATTCTTCCTGAGCAGAGCTAGATTGCAACATCCTGTGTAATCAATCAGAAATTCAGCCATGGGCCATATCCTTAAATCTATGCCTATATCACAGAATAAAGGACAGAATGACCAACAGACATAGCCAAGCATGCCCATTACCAACGTAATTGCCAAGTTAAAAAACATTTTTTCCCCTTGGATAGGCACTGCATGGAATACACAGCCCAACAGGATCGACGCAAAGTCAGAGGGAATATTACTTTGTCACCAAAGCAACAGCTACCCCATAATTCCTTACATTGCTTTGCCTGTGTTGCACCGGACAAGACCCCCAGCTCTTTATTATCATCTAGCTTAACCTGCAGAGTTCTTGCATCAATAGCTCTAGCTGTACTTTGGCGGACACCTCTGGGGAGGTGAAACAGCGCAAGAACAAAGGTAGACACAGGCCGGCCAGTTCAGGGCAGTGCTCCCTGACACCCTGCTGCTGTGACTTCTCCGACTGGATGCTTCTGGGCACTGCCTCCAGGGTAAGGGCTACTCTCTATTTTGGATTCAGCATTTTATGTGCTGGAAGACTTTCTGTCCTTACAAAACTGTCTCCTCGGCTTGCTGTCAGGATACTACTGGAATAACGGTATAATAAGGGTTTCAAAGTGACTGCTAAGGCTTATGAAATGTCACCCAAGGAAGTTTGTCACCAAGCTCCAAGAAAACAGAAAAGATGCTCACTATGAAAACGAGCCTGAGCCCAGCACTCTCACTGTCCCATGGGACCTAAAGGCCCACTAAGAAACTGCTTCCCTCCAGTGTGGGACATGACTCACCCTGAATGGGCCTGCCTGATGACACGTGCCGTCACACACCAGAGACAAGCACTTCTAACAAAGGAAAAAAATCCAGGTATATTAAAGAAAAAGATCTTGACCAAAAGGGAGAAATGTGAAAAACGGACATGAGGAGAGTCATGGTGGAAAACAATGTCTGCTTGTACTGGGCCAAACAGTGGTTCTTGGGGAACCTGCTGAGCACCCAATACATCAGGCCTCTGCTGACAGACTGAGGGTTGTGGACATTTGCCACAGTGATACAGGGTAGTGACTGACACAGCTGTATGGGCGCCAAAATGCCCTGGTGGGCAGGATCTAAGAGAAACACCCAGGAGAAGAAGTGAGAAGTGGGAAAAGGGGAGAGAAAAAGGACGAGCAAGATAGAGAAGAGAATGGCCGGGGAAGCCACATGGAAGAGTGAGCTGGTGGTGGCAAGGAACCATGGTAGGAGAGTGGCCAGCAGAGAAGCAGCTGGTGTGGAGTCGGATGCCAGAATGGCAGGCTGGGGGTGACCAGGGGCTGCTGAAGCAGGCCTGGTAAAGGAAGTGTGTGGAGTCACAGCAAGGAGGCATGGAAGCTGGCTGCAAAGCTGGTACCTGGGAAAGCCAGGGATTTGGAAAGCTGAGTTTGCATGAGCATTTGTTGGAAAAGTTTGAAGAGCCTTGGGGAAGCCCCAGCTCGGAACACTGGAGAGAGAAGCAGCAAAGAAAAAACGGAAAAGAAAGACTGGACTTTGCAGCGTGCCTTCGTCATGTGTTTGGGACCTTTGGACTAAACGCTACTTGGGGTAAAATAACGGCCACTTGCGGCATTACGGATTTTCATTTTGCTGGTTTATTTTCCTTGTAAATAAAACCCTGCTGTTGAAATTACACTGTGATTTTAGCAACTGCTGCACGGGTGAGACGAATCTGGTAAGAAAGCTGGGCTGTGAACGTCCCATTTAAAAATGCTGCTTTTTCCCTGTGGTTTGTTGGTTGGAGACTTCTGCACCTTTGTGACCCGATATCACAGCCACAAACAGTTTAAGAGTATTAACCACATTCATTCTTTTCTTTAGTCATTTACCTCAGCTGCCTCTTTTTTCCAGTGGAAACATCCTAACTTTTACCCCTCTCGGCACATTTTAAGTTTCTTCTTGGAAGTGTGTCCTGAACTGCAATTCTTTGATTCCAAATCTACTCTGCCTGGCTGTCTTGTTCTGGTCTTTTCAGTTTTAGGGTAACAGTTCCTTATAACACCAGGCATAAATTATTTGGGAACAAGCTCTTACTCCATCTGTTGGTATAATTTTTGAGCTCTGCTATGCACTTGGGGTGGGATTATGACTATTTTCTACTTCTTAATTTAGTAGGCTTTATTTCATTACAGACTTAACAGCATTAAGGAGCTGGGGAAAGACTGCAGAAGCCTGCTTTGTCCTTGCTGACAGAAGAATGGCACTGACAGAAGAATGGCATAGGACAGTCAGTGCTGGGTATGACAAAGTTGAGTCAAAGTTTTCAGGAGTAGTATAGAGATTTCAAATTGTTTCTGTGAAAGACTGTTTGACTTTCCCCCTGGACAGTGCAACAGTCAGCTGAGGGCCGGCAGACACCCCTTCATTTATATCTGACATACAATGTGGGAAATACTCTCCATAAGGACAGGAAGTGGCCAAGCCAGGTGTGGCGGTTAAAGGGCTCCGAAACAGACCAGGGGCAGGTCTCAGCTCTGCCATGTCATGATTAGCCAAGTTGTAACCACGCAGGGTATGTCTGTGTAGTGCCACACTCTTCTCTAAAACAAAGTGAACAGTAACAACTATGGCAAAGGTAAACTGAGATCTAAATGAGTGAATGTTTATCAAGGTGCCAGGCACACAGTTAGCTCAAGCTGCACATTAAAGATAAAGTCTTTACAGATATGTTAGAAAGAGCTGACTCTGAAACTCAGCTGGCTGACTCCAGTTCACCCACGGTGTTGGTGGCTGTGGCTATTGCTCTGTGCTACTCCCAAAACTGTGAGACAGGAGCTGACAGCACATTCCTGCGATCTCAGGTGTCAGTCTTAAAAAATGGTCAACAACGTGTCACTGACTTTCACTGCACATGTGAACATGATTCCTCGACAGATTATTTTGACATGACCCATGCAGCTTCTGGTATTTAGCTTCTGACCTGTCATCTCAAATCCTTTTGTAGTATTTTTAAAAAGTTGACAATATTTGACTGGTAATTATCTTCACCTTTCCCAACAGATGTGAGGTGTGACCACTTTGTGATAGTACTGTCTTTGATGGAATACAATAGCACTGTGATTTGTATGAGCTGTGCATTATTCAAGCTAAAAGCAGGACAGGTACTTCACCATAACATTTATACTAACTTGTAGAAAACAAAAAACATACAACCCTTAACATATTGAAGAAAGTGTTGATAAAAAATCTCCAGCTTTTATTTTCCTTGTCTGATATTCGAAATTTCAGGCCTTCCGTGGACAGCCTGGATGCAACTCTACAGTCCAAAGGAAATCATTTGACATTTATTCTTGAAAGACGCCAATCGCACCCATCTGCCAAAAGTACAGTTCAAATTTCCCATTTGCTTCGTCCCAGGGAATCATCCCAATTCCCGGTCAGATGAGTTCCTACCTCTCCACACTACTTCTGTCTGTACTCCTGAAACAGCAGTATCATTATCCGCAAGCATGTGGTCTTGGCTTCGAAATACTTCCAGAATCTGACTGCTTCTTACCAGTCCACTGCTCCCTCTGGTCCAAGCCACTGTTTTGGTCTGGATAATTGCCTTATCTTTCTAATTGGTCTTGCTGCTTTCACTGCTGCCCTTCCCATTGCATTGGTGGTTCAGTGGTAGAATTCTCGCCTGCCACTGTTGCCCTTCCCCTCCCCTGCCCCCATCTATTCTCAACCTACCAACCTAGCATGATCCAGTAAAAAACTTACGGCGGATTCATGCTACTCCTCAAACACACTCATCCACAAAAGTAAAGGCCAGAGTGGATGACAGGCCCCAGCAGGCCAACCACCTGCTCTCCCACTTCATGTTTCTGCTCCTCTGTCCTTCACCGTTCCTCCTGTTCCTTCAATTCATTAACACGCTCTTGACAGAGGGCCTTAACTTGCTGTTCCCATACTTTGGGAAACCATTCTTGCAGGCATTCAAGTATCTTGATCCACAGTCTTCTCCAAGTCTGCTAACATGTCACCTAGGGGACTTCCCTATCCCTCTCTACAAAAGTAGCAGATTTCCCTTTCCTTTTCCTTAATGATGCTTGATGTAAGCTCCATGAGGGCAGGGAGGTCAGCTGTCGCTTAGTGTATCCTACGTACCCACGCACTAAATACTAGCTGGCAGTGAAGGATACTGAATGAATAAAGAAATGCACTTTTCACTCTAGAACGTAAATTCCTGCAAGGTTCCACCTAATGTTTTTCACATCACCAATGGTGGGGACCTTCATTTAATGGACCCACAGGTATTTCTGAAAGAAGGAAGAGCAGGGGAGTTTCTGAGAAAGCTTGGGACAAATCTGAGGAGCACCAACACCCCAAGCAACTATCCATGGAGAGTACACGGGGTCTAAAATGGAGAGGTGGTGGTGCAAAGGAGACCCGGATCTTTGTCCCTGTCTCTCCCGTTTCTGGGCTGTGTTAGTATTTCTAGCCTGATAGTTGTGAGCTCATTAATAACATCACCCTGCCATGGACTTCGTAATCTATTCTCCCTAATTAAATTGTGCCCATTAGGGCTCAGCTGAGGTTCAGTCCCTGCTCAGATTATTTTGCCCTCTAACTATCCTTGGCCATGAAGTACCACGAACCGGCTCCCACTTGGCAAAGGCTCGGAGAGGGCAGGGGCAGGTGTTGAGTGGCTCGGCGCCTAGGTGTCAGTGGCAGCATTATAACCCAGGACCTCTTGTAGGGAGGTCACCCCCTAGTCACATAGACCAGAGCCTTAAGTCTAATTAAAAAGAGCCTTTATTAACCGGCTGGGACTGTCTCCCCTACAACAACAGGCAGAGACCAGTGTCCACCTTTAGGAAAGAAAGGGCTTACATTTGCAGAGAAAAGACACAGAAGCGGAAACACACAAACAAACCCCAAAGATGTGAGTCAAGCTCTTATCGCTGTCTGCTGTCCTGTATCTCCTAAGTGTAACAAACACTTGAGCAAGGACCTTGAGAGCTTCTGCTTCAAGGAGCAATTGAACCCTTCATATCACTACAAAAACCTGGCTTCAGCTTCGTCTCTGAGCCTCATCCTGCCACATCATCACACGGTCACACTCTGGCTACCCGGCCAGCGAACAACCTGGGCCTTTTGGGGGTGGACTGAGTGAAGAGTCGGCTCCGCCGCTGCAAGATTGCCCGCTCCCAGCCAGACATGCGACGGCTGCCAGCTCCCCGGCTGGGCACCCGACGGCGCAGGTGCCCGGGACAGCGCAAGCACTTGGCCCGCGTTTCTGTAGGGTCGGGAGGCGCTGGCAGGGACCAGGGAAAGCACCTCTGCCCGCCAAAGCCCCGGGAGCTCAAGTTCCTGGTGGCCACCCTGGACAAAGACCGCGCGCTGGAAACTGCGAGCCGCCAGACGGGGAGCCGGAGGCTGGGCAACAATACCGGCAAGGGGCGGGGGCCCACAACTTGCGGGCAACGGGCTCGGGTCGCTCCCCGGAGGGCTGCCGTGGACGCTCCAGCCGGGCTCCCGCTCCCCGCGCACGCTCCCTCCGGACGCCCGCTTCCGGGGTCGGCGGGGACCGGACGGCCCAGGCCGGACCCGCCCCCAGACCCTCGTCCGCCCCAGCCCGTGCGCCTTCCTTCCGCCGATCGTCCCGTCACGGCCCGGCCCGCTCGCCCAGTCCAGCTCGGAAGGGCCTCCGCCCACTCGCCCGCCCCCGAGTCCCACTCCGCCGGCCGCCCGCCGGGGACCGCTCACCTGCGCACGCCCCGCGTCCTCTCGGTCCTCCCGCCCGAGGCGTCTGGCGTGACCCGCGGCGCCGCCCCCGCCCCGCCCCGCCCTCGCCCCGCCCCTCGGAGCCGGAAGTGCTCTCTTCCGGGTCCTTCTCCCGCCTCCGTCGACTCCAGTGTGGCGTCACTTCCGCCCGCGCCGGTCGCGCGCCGGGAGTCTGGTCTCGCGAGCGCGCCCGAAGCGTCCCCGAGGCGGGAGCGCGCCCCGCGGATGACAACAAATTCGTCGCGCGGCGGCCGTGGCGTGTCCGCCGCAGCCCCGGCCTCGGGCGCTGCCACCTCGCCTCGCGCGCTCAGGCACGCACTCAGCGCGTCCGCTAGTGCTTCTCGGAGGTCCCCGCGCCTGGGGCGTCGGGGCTTGTCGCTCCGGGTCCCCGCCAGGGCGAGACCGAGCCGTGATGGGGTCGCCGTGAGGGACGCCGGGCGCCGGGTGGGCATGGAGTGGCCGCCCCGGACTTAGGCCCCGCCGTGGCCTGGGTACCCGAAGCGCCGCCGCTGCCCGCGGGAGCAGGAACCTGGGCCCGAGGCCGGAGCCGCCGCCGCCCGCCGCCCCAGCCGGCCCAGCCGGCCCGGATCATCATGCCTTGGCCGTTTTCAGAGTCCATCAAGAAGAGGGCCTGTCGGTACCTCTTGCAGAGGTACCTGGGTCACTTCCTGCAGGAGAAGCTGAGCCTGGAGCAGCTCAGCCTGGACCTGTACCAGGGCACCGGGTCCCTCACCCAGGTGCCCTTGGACAAATGGGTAAGAGCTGCTAGTGTCCGGTCGGGCCCGGCGACTTGAACGATTGTCATCCACAATTGGTGACAGTCGCTTCATCCCCGGGAAGGGATCTGAGGGGGCCAGTGCTCAAGGGTCGCTGGAGAGTGCGTGTGACCCCCCCCCCCATCACGTGTTCCAGAAACTTAGGAGGGAAGCCCTGTCGGTGGTGTGGGTCTCCGAAGAAGGCGGTGACCCTGACCGGAGTCATCCCTCGAGGTGGGAGGGGCTGTGGCTTCCGTGGCAAACAAACCCTATTTCCTGGGATGACATTCCGCTAAGAGTAAGGAGAGGGAGGTGAAGCCTTTATTTGGGGCTTGCTGACTGTCTGCTAGCTTCAGCTCCGGCGGCGAGGAAGCCATCAGGTGGAGGCCTCTGCTGGCTTGCCGGTTCTTGCTTGGGGATGTGTTTACAAGGCTGGTAGGTGTTTGCCAGTCTGTGAATGGTTGTGTGGCTCTGGTAGTGCCGCCGGGTTGTGCCTGTTGATTCACGTGACAGATCGTAAAAGCAGGTGCTGCAAAAGTGCCGAAACTGCAATTTTCAGACATTTTAAAACCTGCTTTCTACTTGTCAACCAGAGGCTGTGAGCCGGCTCACGTCTCTCACTGGCGCTTCACGCGCATTTCGAGCTCCTCACACGCCTGCCCGTTGTTCTTAGAGTTGTGAGCTCAAGGCTTTGCATTGTACTGAAAGCTTATTCAGCCTTGAGTGTGACAAGAATGGAGTGGCTTTCTCTCCTATCCCTCCCCCTCCCCACCTCTTTGTTTTTGCCTTTGAGTTTGCTGCTTACAGTTTGAATGGGTTGTACCAATTTGGGGTTTCACTATTCTAAAAAGCAGGCCGGCATAGAGGTTACAGTTAGGGAAATCATAATGTAGGTAGCTTTCTTATCACGATTGTGCACAGTGAAAGGAAACTCCCTCCTCCCTCCCCATTTAAGGTGTGAAAAGCTTACGTGGTTTCTTCCCCCTTTTATGTAAAGTATTTTAGCAAAATAATCACTTCCTTAGCTATAGAAAGCTTGAGTTATGGTCCCACTTTCTTATGAGCCCTATGTTAACTTGTAATACTATGAATAATCACATAATTTTATCAGCAAGCAGATGATTTACACCAGGGGGACGTGGAAAGAACCTTGGTTTGAGTAGCAGAAAGACCCCACTGTCACACCAAGGTCAACCCCTGTTGTCACAGGCAGTCAGATATCACTGAGCAGACCTTCACTCCAGGGTAGTAACTGAGGGTGGAGTGTATGCTCCCTGCCAGGTACTGTCTGGGGGAGTTCTTATCAGAAGACTGGGATTCTGAGGGGTATTTTTGAATTCAAGGACTCATGATTCCAAACTTTTGCAAGTTATGAATAGATTATCTTGAAGGAGGCAGGTCATACATTAATCTTTATCTTTTGTGGGTTAGATAACTCTGTATACATTATTTTTTTTGGTGACTTCAGATTTACACCAGAAGGTAGATATTTTCCATTTTAGAGATGAAGTCAGAAATTTGTCCCAAATCTCACACTAGCAGGTGGTACACAGTGAGAACTCAAACGCATCTCATTTCCAAGCCCATTATTTCCTCATTAATCACATGCCAGGGAAAGGAGAGTTAAAGTTAATTGAGTGTCTGTTTACTTTCAGTACTGTGCTCAGCACTCTCCTCTGGTTTTATTGACTCTTCATGGGAAATCGGAAGGTAATATTTAAAGTTTACAGTTTGCCTTCGGGATTGTTGGCAGAATAATTTGGCTCGACTTAGTCTCTTTGATGATTAGCCATATGCCCAACCAACACAGTCAAGTAAAGCATCTAGTTAGTATTTGCTGGTGTTGATTTACTTATTCATTATTAAGTGTGCTGTGTTAATGACTAAAAGATAAATCCTGTGTGACACCTAGATACAACTTTCCAAAGTTCTGATTCCAAATTAAGTTTCTTTTAATGCTTGCTCTACTCACTTTCACTGCTGAAAAAAGATACAGACATTTATGGATCCAAATGCATTCATGAATCCAAATACACTGCTCCCCAGGAAACTTGCAGCTCTCAGCCATCAAGTGTGCAGACAATCCTGTCGAAATTGATGGTCTCCTTCCCTCCTTTCCTTTCAGATACTCTTGCTAGCTAGTTTAAGGTGTTGCATCTCTTTGTATACACATACAAACTGATTTTGAAAATTATTTTTAAACAGTGTTGAGAAAACGTTTAAATTCATTGTGATAATCTTTGTGTTTTCAAACTTTCTATGACCCATGTAGTTAATGACTTAAAAAAGTCGTGTTTTTAATAGCACTAATTCCACAGTAGAATCGTCTAACAATGGAAATTTTCGAGGTAATCTTTTTCAGAATAGTCTCCTTATCATACAGGCATTCTTTGAGAACTAGTTACTTTGTCACTCACTAGTAAAATGGTGTCTTTTCTTTGAAAGTATTATTTTAATAACTAAATGTTTTGTTTCTTGGACTATACCTATTAGGTAGACTATACTTCTGAGAGCCATCTGTTAGATAAATGGTTGCCATTTAAAACTTCTGAGTAGTTGGGCATGATGACGCGTGCCTGTAATCCCAGTTACCTGGGAGACTGAGACTGGGGATAACTTGAGTCCGTGGGTTCGAGACAGCCCTGGGCAATATATCGAGAACTGGTCTCTTAAAAAGAAAAAAATAAAAAATAATATAATTTCTTGAGTAGAAGGAAATTGTTGTCATCTCTAAGCTCAACCTATAAATACTTGAATATAAGAAAACCCAGGACTTTGGAACGTTATTTTCACTTTTCTGCTTACAGAAATTGTGCTTTTTAAAGATATTTTTGTTATGTGGAAAGTGTCCTGAAATGAGCATCCTCGCAGGGGCACTGCTCTCAGCTCTTCCCTGTTGTCTTCCCCATCTTGTCTCTGTACCATTCTGAGGGGACAGCCAGGCTGAGCCTGCCACTGTCTGTTAGATATTAGCACAACTCTTCAACCTAACAATGTGAAAACTTACATGGCATGTCTGATTTTCTTTTCACAACCCCATAAGCCACCGGTTATACCGACTGAGCTTTTGAGATTAATACTTCCCCTTGGAGATTAGTACCTTAAAATGGCTTGAAGTGGTGGGAGCAATAGAAGCAAGGGAATGGGAACTGTTCCACAATTGGAATGGATCCTTATTACTTCATGTATTCTTTTGCCCTTGAAGTGGTCAGAAATGCAGAGTGTTGAAAGAAGGAAATTCTGTTTTGGTAAGAAGTTGGATTTGATGACTCAATCATTTTTTACACTTTCAAAATGGGAATTTTTATTTATTTTTTAAAATAAAGCTTTTTTGATTAATTGATTTAATACGTATGTTGAGCTGTTACATATGCTGCTATGAGTGGCTGGGCATGTAACTGCACTAGATAAGCAGAAGTTTGGTCTGTCAGGAACATAGATATTGACTAATGATTGAGTATATTAAGCCTTTTAATTTTAATTTAATATTTATTGCCCAATTACTTAAACTATACTGATATATATAATCAGAATAAATCAGGAGCTTCTTCTGCTTCCAAATGCTGCAGCGGAGATTAGTGCTACCTTTCCATTTTTTGTCATTACACAGACATTGATGATGATTGAAAGCAAAATGTCCCTAAACCTAACAATGTGAAAACTTGAAGAAGAAGGCTCAGGTCATCTCCAGTAGAGCACTGTTGGCTGAGTAGCTCAGGGGCTCTGCTTTTAGTCAGGAACTACTGAATCATGCAGCTCTTCATGATAGACTCAGGCAGAAGAAGATGCTGCCTGAGTAGATAGCAAGGAATCATTTTGACCAAGTAGGTTGAAAATTTTGTCCTACTGATAGGTGCTATAGGAGACCTCAGAGTGAGGGAATCTCTAAGTACCTGATGATACAGGATATAGGGATTTTTGCCTCATGCATATAAGATCTCATGCATAGAGGTGTGACCTATTTAAATATCTTATCCTTAGGGATATGTTATATGTTTTAAATATATATGACACACACACATATATAGCATATATATGTTATATGTGTAGTTCAGGTACACAGTTTAAATTCTTGAACTGCTGACTCTCTCCAAAACTATTTCTTTAACATTAACCATATTATTTAATATGGTACATTAAGTTAGTTATATTAGTATCTTCAGTGCTGTAAAAAAAACTTTCTGAGCTGTTACACTTTAAAAATTTAAGGTGGCCACGAATGGAGATAAATGAAAATTTGATAGGTGTTGAGAAGTTAGTCAAATCCAGTTTCCTGAATGAGCAGTTGTCTAATGTGAATTGATCCCCACAGTGTGGAAGCTGCCATTGCCTTCATATGCTTAAGAACACATTGGTATGTTTTTTTATATATTCTTTCTTTCTTTTTTTTTTTTTTTTTTTTGAGACTAGGTCTTGCTGTTTTTGCCCGTGGAACCACAGGCTCACGTTGCCCAGGGTACCATGGACGCAAGCAATACCATCCTCAGCCTCCCAGGTAGCTGGGATTACAGGCATGCGCTACCACACCCAGCTGTAGTTTTTTGGAACTAGGTCTTGCTATGTACCCCCCGGCGGGACTTGAACCGTGATCCCTGGCCCTGGCTGTGACTTCCTAGGCTAGGCATGCGCCATCATGCCTGGCCTTGGTGTGTTTTTAATTGTCTATTTTTAATTTTTATTATAAAATTAATGTGCTCATTGCAAAAATTTCAAACAGTAAAGATATGTATCTTTATATATACATGTTTGTACATATATTTTATATCCATACATCTGTGTTTTTATATTCTATAAACACATGTGTATCCATACTTTGACACATGCATGTATGTGTATATGCACATACATGTGTATAAAAGTATATGTAGAAGTTCTCTGTCCCATCTCCTCCTCCCCTATAGATAGCAATGTGGTAACAAAAACTCAGGCTCTTAATTATGGAGAGACTTGAGATAAGCAGTTTGGAATTTACTTTTTTTGGTCTATATGAATGGACCTTTGGCGTGTGAAGCACAAGTATAGGGATGAATCTTGCATGACCAAAGCCTAAGGCCCTAGAAGAGGTGACATAGTACACAGAAGTGGAGGGCAGAGGTGGTGATCAGGAGTTGGGGAAAGAACAGCTTAAATAATATTTGACTTGAGGAACTTGGGAATTCCACATTTGGGTACGAGAGTGCTCGAGCAGCAGAGAGAGCAAGACAGAAAAAGAGAGAGCGCGCATGAGAGAGAACTCGTGTCCAGTCTACTTCCTCTGTAATTTTTCCTCTGAAATTTTGATAATTATATGTATTTATTTAATTCTTAAGCTTATTGATTATTCTATCTCTTCTCTATTATTAAGACATGTAAACTAATCAAAATTGACCACATTGAAAATTTCCTGTTGCTGTTAGACTTTCTTGTGCACTAAGTGAATGTTTTCTGGTACAACATTTTAATCCTTTAATAATTTTATCACCACTAATTTTTTTTCTCTTTTTTCACCCCCTCCCCACCTCCTCCCCAGACTTCATCATTACTTTTGAGTTAATTTCTTAGAGGTTGTTCTAGGACTGACCTATTCATCTTATTTTCAGTATCTCCCTCAGGTAATCATTAGACTGTAAGTATTAAGAATTTTCCCCCAAATTGTGTTGTCATTGCAGCTATTGTAAGTAAGTAATCAACTATTGTAAGTTGATTGAGTAAGAATATATTACTTTTGAGTAGTTGAACATAAAACCTTTTGTTAGAAATATATTTCTTAATGCTATGGTTCTGCCTCTTCTGAATTAGCTCCTGTGTCTGTGGATAAATGTACCTATAACTTGAATCCGTAGGCTCAGCATAAATTCTATTCTCAATTTTTAAAATAGATATAAGCTCGATGAACATTTATATCATAAAGAAGTAGCAACATCACTTATGTGCCTGACTTTTGTGGGAAATTCATGCCAAAAATACGTGTACGTTTGGGCAAGTCCCCAAAATTTACTGCGGTTCCTGCCTGGATATCTATACACGCGGCAGTCCTTAAGGGGGTGGGGGTCAGAAAGGGAGAAGGATGTGCTCTCTTTGGCCAAGCGGGAGAAGGGGCATTTGTAAGGGGGTTTGGGAAAGGAGATGCCCGGGGTGCTGCGCAGGGATCATCATGGGAAGGTGGGTGTTGGGAGAGTGCGTTGTTGGAGACTGGCGATCTGCAGGTTTGTACCTGCGAGCCACCCTTGCCTGCAAACCACCACAGCTGCCAGACATCTGGACAATTGCACGCACCCTGCCTGGGCGAGGAAGGCCTTTGATAGCTGTCACCTTCAGTGATGAAGGATGTACATGTCTCTTTCTCAGTATGGTGAGTTAGCTGTGTAGACAAGGGATTCTGACCCCGCCATGGTGAGGTGCAGCATGTGGGAGGCTCCTTACACATGCCCCAGCGCTCCCTAAGTTCTTTTTATTTTTAATTTAAAAAAAATATAGAAAGGAAAATCATTCTAACGCTGCTTGTATCTGCTCCGTCTTCCTTCTGGTGTGGTTTGTTGTGCCGTACTCGTGGCTCTGAGCAGGATTACTGGTCCTGTAACTGTAACTACTTCTCGGGACTCTGAAAGCTGTGGCATTCGCTGGCTTCTGTCGTGCTGTCCTGTTGTCTTGCCGCATGCTTGTCTCTCTGGTTTTTGTGGCTCTTTTGATTTTCCTTCTGTCTCTGCTTGCTTTCTTCAGTAGTTCACTCTTGCCAGTCCTCTTTCTCAACCCCTTTCCGAAATGCTGGCGGCTCTCTGGAATCTACCCTCGGCTTTTGACCGAGACTGTTGCTTCATGCTCACTCGTGCCTCCACTCACCAGGATTCTCTTTTTATAATGCCCCCTCTGTTTCCCACCCAGTGGCCTTTCTGCCTTTGGGCTGTAGTGCCCGCCTACTTCCTAGACAGCCCTGGCCTGTCCCCCCACTGTCCTCTGGGAAGAGGCATTCCCCCCTCCCCAGCTCCCAGGCAGTAGCCTGGCTGTCAGCCTGTCTTTCCTTACCCCTGAGACTTGACAAAGCCCCATCTACTTCTCAGGGTCCCTGATGTCTCTGTCTCTGCCAAACCCGTTTCTCTACCTTCCGTCACTTGGAACACCTTTGCCTGAGTTTTGCTTTCCTCCGGCATGCGCTCTCCCTGGCAACCGGTGACCCCACTACCGAGTTCTGACTGGCTCGGTGCCCTTTCTTAAAGTCTTTCTGTGGCTTCACGTGACCCTTGAGTTAAATGTCCTGTTCCTGGAAAACGGAGTTTGGGGTGCTAGTTCTCTCCCCTAGTTGAGAATCCACGTGTAATCTTTATTAAGGGGTGGCGGCAGCGCTTGAGCTCACTGCCATAGCGCCCTGAGGTGCCTGTGGGGTTGCATTGCAGTCAAGGGTTAATGTGTCCTGTTGGCTTGCGTCTTCACAGTGCCCTGCGCTCTGTGTGCTAGAAGACGTGATACATTTTGAATTTTTGTAATGTTAGATATTTTATGGTATTAAATGATAAAATGCGCTATTGATGTAGATTTTATGCAGTGATGACATACCTTTTAACCTTTTTTGATATTCCTACACTATGTGGAGTTTTCCACAAATATCCAACATTTTCCTAGTATACTTGTTAAAAAACAAAACACATCTAAGTGGATTTGCACAGTTCAAACCCCTGCTGTTCAAGGGGCAGCTGTATACACTCTCTGGAGCCCAGTCCCCCTTATCTGTGGAGCCTGACTGCCAGCTCATTGCCCTGCACATGGCACTGAGGCCTGAGGGGGCTTTTCCTTTCCACATGCTCTGTGTCTCGGCTGCCTGTGCATCCTCTCTTGCTCTGCCCCCTCTGCTGTGTCTCTGTCTGCTTCTCTTGGCCTCGTTAAGTCTTCCACCCTCAGCTTAAAGCAACAACCCTTCCTTGGGTGACCTGCCTTTAGAATAGTGTGGCCCTTTTGTCAAACAGCTTAGCATGGTGACATGTGTTGCTGCAGGTAACCTTTCTTGTAAGGTTAGTGAGACCAGGGCATCATTATTATCTTTCTTTCCTGCTTTCCTTTATCTGTACAACCTGACACATGTCTGAGCATATTTAATCTTTGAGTAAGTTAACAGTTTTGAGTCCTTGTCATTTCAGAATGCTCTTGGTTTTCCTCTTCAGTGTCTCAATGAAATCCTGGAGTCAGCAGATGCACCCTTAGAAGTCACAGAAGGATTCATACAGTCAATTTCCTTGTCAGTCCCCTGGGGCTCCTTGCTGCAGGATAATTGTGCCCTGGAAGTGAGAGGCCTGGAGATGGTTTTCCGACCGAGACCCCGCCTAGGTAGGTGTGTTATATGTGTGTTTTATTTCTGTTTTCATTCTTCAGAGGTTGGGAAAATATTCTACTTCTATTAAATTCAGTATTTACTACTTTGCACGTATTTGTGAGATTTTTAGCAGGTAGAATATTAAGGCCTGTATCTGGGGAGGGTGTGTGTGAGCCTGTGTCTGGGGAGGGTGTGTGTGAGCCTGTGTCTGGGGAGGGTGTGTGTGAGCCTGTATCTGGGGAGGGTGTGTGTGACTATATTGCTGGTGTCACTCTATACCCTGTGAGTTCACAGCAGCAGATGTGAAGTGTTTTGGTTTATTTAATTATTTGTTACCAGTCATGTGTAACTTATATTTTAAAAATTCAGAGTATTGTGTCAGAGAACCAGGAAGTGCTCACATAACGATGGAGAAATGTTACAGGTTTGGATTTAAGGGGCTCCTTTGTCCAAATCTGGGAAACAGGATTATCAAATAGGACAGTGACAATGATGAGACTAAATTAAAAAAGACTCTAAGTCCACAGTACTCTAAATAAATATGTAAGGGAGACAGGGAGAAGGGAGAGCTTTTCATTACAGTAGAATACCTGCTTATGAACATGGAAATGAGAGTAAAAGTGGGTCCAGGCAAGAATTATCAGTGAATACTAAGATTGTTTGGTAAAAATAGCTAGATATTTGATGGTATCAAAATATCTCACTACTTACAAATAAATAAAAGGGGGCATTTATTAACGATAACATTTTGTTTGTACAGTGGAGAAAATTGACAGTTACCACCATTACTGAGTGATTAGCTTTAACCTGATTTTTTTCTAATTGTTTACCGATACTATACAAATGCTCTTTGAAGAAGTTACTTTTTACTATCTACATTTGATACAACAGAAAATTGAAGGACAGATAGGTTCATAACTTGTGCAAGGTCCTAGCTAGTTAAGTGGAGTAGATGGGATCTGAACCCAGGCAGTCTAGTTTTGAAGTCTCTGTTCTTAACCAGTGTCTGTCTTGCAGCTCATTGCAAGGTGTGTGTGTTTGTGTGTGTGTCTTTTACAAGCTAATAAAGTAATAAATTTCTTCCTATAGTGACAAATGGTGCTTATAAAGATGTACTTGTAGTCAGATGTGCTACCTTTGTGCCAGGAGGTTCTTGTAAAGATATGCTTGAAGAATTATAATCCCAAGTGCTGTTTAAATTATATATATGTGTATATATAGATAGATGAATGGATAGATAGTAGGATTTTGTAAACTTACTTTGAAAATTGGTTATCAGCATGAAATTCTTATTAATAATTTGATTTTTGAGTGACAAGAATGTTTTATCTTTTACCTCTCATAAGTAGATATAATATTGTCCTATGAAAGATCAACTTTTCCCCCTTCCTTTAAAGATATTTCACTAGAAGGACTTTTAAATTCCATCCGAAAGACGATAGTTGTGGGTCTCTGTCAGTTTGTTTTGAATAATGTAAGGAAATGTGGTGGAATTCTGTCATGAGGGGCGGTCTGGAAAGGATTTTCCGCAGTTGATGGGTTCCTTCCTCCAAGGATGCTTTTCTATTTTATCTGTGTTTATACTAACCCGCCACCGCACAGGTCAGCTGCTGCTGCTTCAGTCAGGTCTTTGGTCAGTTCCCAGATGTAGAGGAATTGACTTCTTCTAGCGTAGTTGCCTACTTGTTTTTCTTCTTAATCATATCTTACTCCAACTACATTGTAGGCTCGTGGAGGGCAGAATTCATTGTTATTTTAGTTTCCTGTCTTCTGTACCTAACTTACAGCTTGCAATCCAGATCCGGTCTGACACACATTCTAGCAGATAACACTTCTATTGGTACACTGCCATTCTCACTCATGTTTTTCTCCCTCTATGACTGCTTTTGCAGTAAACTGACAGGGTTGAGTAGTAGCAGCAGATCCCATATGGCCCATAAAGCCTGAACTATATGTACCTGACCCATTACAGGAATAGTTTATCTACCTCTGCAGTGCAGATTGAGAATGTTACTACCCTGTGTAAAGTTACTTGTTAATTGTTTTTTTCCCCTTTTAGTTATTATAAACTGAAGTTCGAATCTCAAGAGTAATGATTGAAATGATGTATCTCTGGGTAATGCAGTGGTTTACTTATTTCATGGAGGACTAAATACGCCTCTGTATGAAATGTGTCATTTTAAGAACTGACTTGATTGTGACCGAGAAGTCACTGGGGCTTGCTTTGGGTCCTCTGCAGCAACTGGTTCCGAGCCTATGTACTGGTCAAGTTTCATGACCAGCAGCATGCAGCTGGCGAGGGAGTGTCTCAGCCAGAAGCTCACAGATGAACAAGGAGAAGGGTCCCAGCCTTTTGAAGGACTTGAAAAGTTTGCTGAAACTATTGAAACAGGTTTGGCATTCTTGAATACTTTCTCAAACGTTTAGATTTTATTTAGTCATTCAGTCCCATATTTATGAATATTGTAGAAAGAAAATCTGTTAGTGTGATTTTTTTGAAAGAATTACTTTTCTTACTTCAGAACTTTAGAATTGAGGTTGTTTTAGATATTGCATTCAATGTAATTCATGTTTGTTCATACCCTAGTTTCCCCTCCATTTATTTCCTTATGCTTGCATATTGTATAATGGAGGGATTAAAGTCACCAGTGATGTTAGTCGTTGCCTGGATGTTGAGATGGGTATGTGCTCAATAAAGCAGAATATTACAAAACTCAAGATTTGGGGATTTTTAAGGTGAAGAAATTAAACTTTTTCATTTGTTTTATTTCTAATTGGATTGATGCAATGTTTGCTCCTTTCATTAGAAGTTTTATTTACTGTACAGTTATCTCTCATGTTGATGTTCCCTGTTTACTCTAGTACTGAGAAGAGTAAAAGTCACTTTTATAGACACTGTCTTGAGAATTGAGCATGTGCCAGAAAATTCCAAAACTGGAACTGCACTTGAAATTCGAATAGAAAGGTAAGACTGCTTCTATCAGAAAATAAATGACTGGATTATTTTATTTTTAAAAATTAAAAAAATTTTTTTTTAAAATTTTTGCATATTTTACAATATATGATTGTATAACTGCTAATCCCCATGGAAATACCCCCCACACCACATCTCCCCTGGTCACTTTGCCTCCTTTCTTTTTGTTGTTTGTCCATGTTTCACCCTTTAGTCTTTTTTTTTTTCTCTTGATCCATTTCCTCATCCTTGGTGAGGGTGCAATTTCCCGGGACTTGGTAGAACGTG
>PVHY01024272.1:0-19836 GCA_004024945.1 Uropsilus gracilis
GGTGCCCTCGGGCCCTGGGGGGTGGGGAGGGGTGAAAGGGACTAGAAGGGTGGACTAGAAGGGGGCTGGTGAGCAGCAGAAATTGGCGCAGAGGAGGAACAAAGGGTGGGGACAGCAAGACCCACCCTCACCCTTTGGGAAGTGGTTGGGAGGGGAGCAGGCTCGGGGAGTTCATTTGCGCACAGAACTGGCTGGTGGGGGGGAAGGGAGGCTGCTGGGAAGGAGGTTTGTGGCTGCTGGGTTCAAGCAAGAGGCTCGCAGTGGAAGAGGCCCAGGATCATCCAGAGCCCAGGACATGGACACCGCCTTGTGCAATGCTGTGAGCACCTGGGGGACGGCACTGGGTGGCAGGCCCTGGCAGCCCCTCGCCTCCCAGCCTCCTGTGTGGACCTGTACCCGGCCCCGCCTCTGTGGTGCCTTCGGTCCTGTGGGGCCAGGAGGCCACCCCACCTGTAGGTGGCTGTCAGGGCTTCGGGGGCCCTGCTGGATCACGGCCTGCAAGTGCTCTGTCTCCTCTGGCAGCTGAGCAGCGCTGGGGGGAGCCGAGCACCCTCTCTCCTCCCATCTGACTGCGGAGTCTGTTATTTTGGAAAAGGTGTGATGCCTGTGCCCCTCCCGGGCCCTGAGAGAGAGGAGGTCACTGGCTCTGTTTCCTGCCTCTGGCGCCCACCCCATCCCATGTATCATAGGGAACTTTCACCTCAAAATCTTTCTAAGCAAAGTGTGAATAGGATTTTTACTCCCTTTGTACAGTATTCTGAGAAATGCAAATAAAGGACAGGGTCCTGTCCCTGAGTCTGCCTCTACTTTCTGGGGGGCCCTGATGCAGGGCCGGGGCTGTGGGCAGCCTGGGGCATCAGTTGGACCCTGGGCCTGGGGTGGGGGTGGGAGGGCGGGGTGGGGAGAATTGGGGCATGGGGGGAGAAATGGATGCTGTTCTCCCTGCTTCCCTGGGAAGAGGGAAGAGGGCATAGTGAGCCAGGGGCCTGCTAGAAAATGCTGAGGCAGCAGCAGGCCTGCTAGCAGAATTCCTCTGTGGCCTGGCTGTTGCTCCAAGGGAACTTGCCCCTCTGGGCTCTGAGGGCCAGAGCAAGCCTGCAGGCAGAGGGCAGTTCCTGCTTTGGCCAGGATGGGGAGAGTCTAGCATGGCTTGCAGAGGCAGCAGGAGTCCCAGGGGCACCCAGCCCTTTGCTCTGAGTCCCCTCCCTGGTGCTTCTTCCCTGGGAGAGGTCTGGCTGGCTGCTCTGTCCTCAGGAATCTGCGTGCTTCTTCCTCTCAGCTGTCAGCAGAGTGGGGAGGGAAGAGGCGGCGGCCCAGGACTTAACATAGGTCACAGACCAGGAGAGGGAGGTGCCCTTAGTGCTGAGTTCCAGCCCTTCCCCTGTCTGTGCAACGTCATCTGCTCCGAGACAGGTACAAAGTCCAGGTTCAAGGGAAGAGCTAGCGGCCTCTGGCCCTGGCCCAACATAGTGTTCTTGATGACAGCAGCTCTCTGCCTAAGTCCAGCCCTGTCCCTGAGCTAGGTCCACAGGAGGCACGTGGCCCTGCAGGAGAAAGGCCTCCAGGGCCTCTTCCTGGGGGTAGGGCACCTGGGAGGTGCCAGGACACACAGGATGCAGTCAACCTGAGGGGCTGGGGCACCACTACCACCTGGGTTGACACCAGCTCTGCCAGTTACCAGTCTTGTGAGCATGCCAGGTCTTTTCTAGAGCTGCAGTGTCTTTGTGTGGGGACAGTCGCTGTCGGGGCTGTGGGTTGCCCATTACCATCTGTGCTCAACCCTCAGGGGAGCCCTGTTAGAGTAGCCACAACCTCTGCCCCCTCCTGAGGTGTTCATCCCAGCTGAGGGGGGGCAGGCCAGAGGGCAGAGTGCTGGTTGAGGACTGAGTGGTGGGCCCAGGGGGTCTCTCACTGGAGGAGGTGGGTGAAAAGGGCAGGTGGTGATGTTTCCCTGAGAGGGTGATGTGGGGGCCTGTGGTGGGGAGTGAGCTGAGTCCTTGCTGACCCAGCCTGTGCTGTGGGAAAGAGTCAGGGTGTAGGCTGGAGGCTCAGAGGTGCAAGGATTCACCCAGGACTGAGTGGCGAACAGAACAGGTGGATTAATTGAAATACACTGCTAAGGGGACCAGTGGTGAGACTGGAGCGACCCACTGCGCAGGCAGAGGATTCTGAGGCTCTGTTTACACTCCAGGCGTCACTAACTGCTTAGGGTGCTAGTGTTGGGGGTCCTGCCTCAGGACCCAGGTCATCAGCATAGGGAAGAGTTCCCAGGCTGGTCTATCCACTCCCTTTGTCCATTCAAGTCTCCCAAACTTGCCCGCTGGGTAAGGAGTAGGGGCTTGGTTTTTATTTTATTTTATTATTTTAACAAAAATTTTATTTTTTCATTTTCTTACATCATGTAATCCCCATAGACCTGCTACCATATCACCAGTGAACCACGATCATATCTTTTGCTCTCCCCTCCCCTGTTTTGATCCCCCTCACCCTCCCTCCCCTGCTGTATGCCTCAGATCTATGTTGAGCTTGCTAGTTTTGTCTTTTCCTTGATCTTCTGTTTGGTTTCTTTATGTTTCTTACATAAGTGAGATCTTCTGACATTTATCTTTTTCCTTCTGAGTTATTTTGGTGAACATAATCCCTTCCAGCTCCATCCATGTTACCACAAATGGCATGAATTTGTCTTTTTTGATTTCTGAGTAATATTCCTTTGCATAAATGTACTACAGCTTTTTGACTTATTTGTCTATTTTAGAACTTTTGGGTTGTATTCAAGTCTTGGCTCTTGTAAATTGTGCTGCAGTAAACACAGGCGTGCAAGAAACTTAAATTCCCCTTCAAGTTGGTTTTTTTGTGTCCTTTGGGTAGATTCCCAGGAGTGCAATTGCTTGGTCATATGGTAGATGAAATTTTAGTGTTTTAAGGAAACTCACACAACTTTCCAATGTGGTTGGACCAGTTTACATTCCCACCAGCCATATAAGAATCTTTATCTCCACATCCTCCCCAGCATTTGTTGTTTCCAGCTTTTTTAGTGTGGGCCATTCTCACTGGAGTGAAGTGATATCTTACTGTAAGTTGCCTTTCCTGATAATTAGTGATATCAAACATTTTTTTCATATGCCTGTTGGTCAGTTGCATTTCTTCTTTGGAGAGGTGTCTTTTTAGTTCTGGTTTTTGATTGGATTGTTTGCTTTGTGTGGAGTGGTGGGGGCTGAGATTTTAAATTTCCTAATGACACTGTGACAGCCTGGCCCTCTCGGGATTGGCCCCTATTGCTATGAGATTCAGTGGCTCCCACCACAGCCCGGCCTTGGGGTTGCTGGTCTCAGCTAGTCCCTTCAGACCCTAGCACAGCCACAGATGCTGCCTCTGGCACTTGGCGATTCCTCCCATTCCCTTAATTCTATTTTTCTTTGGAACTCACTGGATTGCACAGCCCAGTATGCCTCCTTCTATCCATCATCTGGCCCCAACTCAAGTGGAATGCATTTCAGATGAAAAAAAAAAGGTGTATCTATAGATTCCTTCTGACTCATCTGTTTCCTGGGTCCAAGGGCGAAGGGTTTCTCAGTCTGGCCCTATCTACCTCCAAGTTGGCCATCAGGTACCCCACCTCAGGTCTGTGTACCTGGCTCCACCCCACTTTTTAGTTACTTTCAGTCCTTTTTGAGCTCTTCCAGCAGTCAGGAGCCTCTCAGAGATTGTTCTGAAGGGATATTCACAGCCTCCAATTCTGCTGAGCAGGAAGGCCAAAGGAAAGGCAGGTAGGTGGGGCCTGAGGTGCCCCACAGGCTTTGGACGGGGCCTTTCCAGACTTCCAGAACAATTCCTAGGCTGGGCGTGAGGTGGGAGTCGGCTGTCAAGATGGAGCAGGGATAGAGAAGGGAGCTTGTGGCAGTAGGTGCCTGGGCTGCCAGAAGAATGAGGGGAAGGTGGGCAGCTGCGGTAGGATGGGCAGCAGAGCTCGGGAAACTTATCAGGGAAGTTTATTCCCCAAGGAGAGAAGCAAAGGAACCTGTGGAAAGGGGAAGAGATCTCAAGAGGACGTATTGTAGCATGAGTAGTGGAAAGGGGGAGAGTAAGCAGGATTTGGAGTAAGAGCCTGGTGTGTCTGAGGTGGTGAGCACAGGGAGTTAGTGAATAGAGGAGAGGAAGGAGCGGCCATGGCAGACTGAACTCTGAACTTGGGCCAAGGGAGACGGGCCTGTGTCCCCGTGGGACCAGGGAGACAGAGAGGTGTGATGGGAGACCTACCCGAGGTGTGATCTGTGACTCATTTTATTTTCCCACATGTATGAGGATCTTCATGGTGACCAGAAACTGAGACAGAGGACCCGGGGTGGGGAGTGTCCAGGGACCTGGCTCTTGTGGTCATTACACTGGTGCTTTCTCTTTTGTTTGCTCTGAGGCAGAACTTCCACCATCTCATTGCAAAATGGTAGTTGGAGGACACCCATCTAACTAACCATCTTGCAGAATATAAGGAGGGTGGGGGGGTGGAAGGTGGGTTAACAGCAGGAATCAGAGCCAGGGAAGATGTTATCAGTCACTGATGAGGGGCAACACTGCACCTTACCCCCTCCTGGGTCCTTGTTCATAAAACCAGTACAGATCTGGCTGGGGGACGATGGACCTGCCTTTGCTGAGTTCTTCTCCTGGGTTTATGTGTTTACCATTTAAATGGATAAGAAAGGATGCTGGTCTCAGCCCTGGAGGCACAGGTGGCAAAGCCTGGAGACGTCTGGGCAAGATCCTTTCTCTGGTTTGTCCTCACCTTCAGCTCTAGAAAACTGTTGCAAGAATCTAATAAGATAAATAAGGCCAGTGAGATGTTCCCAGGGTGCTGGGAAGGAGCCCTCAGGAGTCAGCTCCACTCCTGCTGCTGGTACTCGTTGTCATTACCCTTTCTTGCTCCTGGAGAGCAGGACTGAGGGAGAAGTTGGGGTGAGCAGAGCTCCCCAGGGGCTCAAAAGACTTTCTGGGGAAGTCTGTTCCAGCCCCTGCTTCCAGGCTTGGTTTCCAGAGCCTGGAAGTGTATAATCCTCCTTTGGAGACTTTCTGCAGCACCTCCCACCTGCTGAGGATCTTACCATCTAGGCAGCCTGTTGCCCCTACCCCTGCCCGCTGGGTCTCACAGTCCTGGAGCAGGACCCAGTCATGGCCACATGCCCTGCAGAGCTCATGCCAGACTCTGTACATGGTTGCCAGTGACCAAGAGCAGCACCAGGTGGCAGCCTTACCCCTAGCAGCAGGCAAGGGGCCTTAGGGGAAGTTCACATCAGCATTTTCCAAAGATTCTCAGTCAACTCTCTGAAAAACAGAGTGCCAAGGGCCAAGTAATTCAAAACTAGTTTTCAAAAAAAATCAGTTTGATCATGGACTAGCTCCCTGAAAACAGAGCAGGAGAAGCAAGTTTTGGTGTCATATTACTCCCCAGGAGCAGGGGCTGAGTATGGATGGAGAAAATAAACTGACTGTTAACTTTCTTGAAGGGAAAGTCTGTTTGCATCAAAAAATTCAGAGGCAGAGGTGGAAACAAAATTTAAAATTATTCTTCACTGTGAAGTGGATGAGTCATTTGAACTGATTTCAGAAACAAGATCAGCTCCCTTTGCATGTGGGTAATTGTTAAACTATAGGGTGCTAACAGGGCACTTGACTTACCTTTTGTTTTCTGATTGTCAGAGACTCCTAATCCTTCAGCCTTACTTTTTCATGTTTCATTTCAGTCCCTCAAATGGCTGAGTGGGACTAGGTCATTCATACTGAAGCACTGAGTGTGTGTGCAGGGCACCCTGTTAAGTGCTTAGCTGCATTATTTTTTCTGATTTCCACTGGCATAGGGAGCAGACACTATTCATATTCTCCCTCTATAAATAAGGAAATAGATTTCAAGAAGTTAAGTGGCTTACCCAGGATCACTTGGTAAGAATGTGGCAGAGCAGGCACAGACCCTAGAGTGTGACCCCATGATGACCCCTGGCAAGAACAGCACCTTCTGGGGGAGCTGAGACCATCCTTAGAAGGGAAAGGGGATGGTAGAGGGAATTGAAGGATGTGGCTGCTCCAGGAGGGTTTCCTGGAAAGATCCTTTGGAAGGGCCTTGGTGAGTCCTTTTCCTTCTCTTTCTAGGTTCAAAGACTAAGTTGTAGATTCTGAACCAGGTTGATTCAAACTTGTTAGGGGAATTATTGGAAACATTAAATACTAGAGGGGGCAATGGATGTTCCTGGGAACTGCCAGTCGATATATTGAAGGAACACATCCCCACAGAATATCTGAATTCTCTTGACAATAGGTGAGAATGGAGGAGAGCAGTAGAGGGCTGGAGAGAGGAAGAAACTTTTCTGGGGCACCAAGAGCCTCTGAGATGGGGCACCCAGACTGTTAAGCTGCGTACCTCTTGCTCCCCATACCCCTCCAATTCCCTCCTATTCCAGGTGCCTTTCTCCCCACGCTCAGGGTCTCATTCTGATAGGATCAACTTCTAAAAACCTTGGAGGGCCCCAACTCCCTCCATCCCTACTGCTATTCAGGGTCACTGGTTACTCGACCTTGACCCAGGCCACTGCTTTCCTCTGCTCCTTCATGGAGTAGCTCAAGTCTGTATTTTGTGCTTGTCTCACTTGTCCTTGTGGCAAACCAGTAGTTCCCTCATCTCACTGGAACAACTGGTGACCTGGGCCTGACTTTCCTGGTCTCCCTGTCTCTATCTGTAGCCTCAGTACGTAAACATTCCTACTAGGAGTGTCCCCACCCCATGCCTGCCAGGGTGGCACAGCCCAGGGTTACAGAGCCTCTGAGGGGGAGCGCCTGCTCCTCTACTGTGAAGGAATGTCACCACCTCCCAGCACCTCCCTTGTTGCTGGTGTCACTATTTGCTGCTGTCAGGGTGTCCTTCCCCACTGGGACTGTGGGCAGCGTGGGCCAGCTCCAAGGAAGAGTGGGGTGGATCCCTTGGATTCTTTCTTTACCGTTGAAAACCGAAAGGCTTTCGGTGAAATCATACTGGTTCTCTAAGCTCTCCCTACCCAGTGGTGCTGATGGGGGGGAGGGGTGAGAGGAGTGTTGGAAAGGGCTTGGTGTGTTCTAGAGCAGTGTTTTCTAGAATGGGGGAGGCCATGGGGTGTGTGTTTATAGAGCTGGGGGAAGGTGCTGGATACCTAGAGGAAGGTGTGTGAAGAGCTGTGTAGCCCCAGCGTGTGGGCTGACAGCTGCTTGCTCCATGCATAGGAAGGACACAGGCTAGGGTTTGTCCCAGCCCTGCACGTGTCAGCTGTGTGACCTGGGAGTGTCTCTAAGCCTCTTGGAAAGTGGACACAGGTCTGCCCACCACAGGATGTCAGTGAGGATCCCAGGGAGTGATGGTGAAGACTCTCACAGTGCTGCACACTGTCCCAGCACAACTTCAGGGACGACCTGCCTTCTTGCACTCTTGGCTCCCCTAGTGGGTAAAGTCGGCTTCCATGGCGCTGGGCTCTCTCAGCCTTGAGTCTCAAATCAGAACTCATTGCTGGAGAGGGGGTAATGTCACCGGAGGTGGTGCCCCTGAAACACTGAACTCTCATTTCTTCTCCCCAACCTCCAGGAAGCTGAAGGAAGAGCTACCAGAGTCGTTCAAATCATTCCGTGACAGGAGAAAAAACCTGTATCTGGTGACAAGAACTCTGGAAAATGAAAATGAGGCAAATCTGAAAAGAAACTGGAAACGTTCATTTTGGGGCAACATGCTCTATCATTCCTGGTCTTGAGGTCAAACATGAACACAAAGTACGTATCCAGGAGGCAGGCACTGGAGCGCCCAGGCAAGGCAGAGGCGCAGCTCAGACTGCAAGCCCTCCCTCAGGCCTCCCTCAGCTGTCCTGCCTGCTCCTTGGACTTCTTAGGATTTCCCTTCTTGCCCCCAGGTAGCCATGTGGCATCGTTGCTTCTTCCCTTTACTCTCCAGTGAGTCTCATTTTCACTTGCTTTCTCTCACATGGTACTTCCCACAGTTCATAATGGGTTTTTGTTTGCTTTTTACTTGTTCACAATCTGCTCACAATCTTATTGAGGAAGGCAGGTCCTGAACAAACATGTGTTGAGTGAACCAGGAAAACAACTGGTTTTAGGGCCCAGATATGGGTCTATTTTAGTTCTGCTAGTTTAATTGTGAAACTGGCTCACCAGCTGACCCTTCCTGAGCCTCAGTTCTTTGATCTGGAAAGTGTGGATAAGATAGCTGCCTCCCAAGATTGTTGGGAATCAGGTATGATTACTATGTAAGGCACCAAATTCTCAGTCACCTTGAGCTCTTCTCTCCTGGCATGAAACGGAAGTGACCGTTGTTCCCAGGCGGGTCCTGGCATATGAAGTGCAGCAGCTCTTCTTCCACAATGAAGGGAGGATGAGTAAGTAAGGTTGGTGGGAGGATGGGATCTGCACTCACTGATGAAGCAAGTCACCTAGTGGGCCCTATCAGCTTGGGGAGGGGGATAGGTCCAAGAAAATGGGAAGCTGGGAAGAAGGCCTGATACAGATCCCCAGTTTGTTCCACATTCATTCTTCCCTGGATGTGTTGACTCCCAGTGTCTTCATTTTTGGTAGAGTAGCAGGATGTGGGGGCTGGGGAAGGAATGGAAAGAAGAACTTACAGAGAGAACTGGTATTTCTGATAGATAACAGCTCTTCCATTCTTTTTTTTTTTTCTCTCTTTTTGTGCTGATTTAGATATTTCTACCCAGTACAAAAAAGCCTCCTTCCCAGAAGGTGAGTGAGCTCTGGGCCTCCAGTTCATCATTCCCGATGAGCAAGAATACTATTTTTTTTTTTTAATAAAAGGAGAGCAAATGGCCTGGACGTATGGACTTTAGGGCTAGAACGTGTAGGTGCATCCAGGGCGGGCACATGGAAAGGCAGGAGGAAAATCTGCCACTGCAGAAGTAGACTGACTGTGAGTTGCTTGGGTCGCCAGGCTCCAACTGCTGGGACTTGCTCTGTGTGGGTCAGTGGGTCCACCCTGGGCCGCAGCCCAGCTGAGGGCTCATTGCTTAAGAAAGACAGCTGATTATCCACCAGTGCCCATAGAGCAGTGACTGTGAAAGGGCTCTGGAGTCAGGCAGCCCGTGGTCTTTCCTGCTTCTGCCTCTCCAGCTCTCTGGTCTCCTCAGCGAGGTTATCCTGGCAGTAAATGAAAGGACAGGACCCCAAGATCTGTGTGGTTCTGCCTGTGGCTTCCTCTGCAATTTGTTCTTTTTTCTGGATCCCAGAAGGCCTGTTCTGCCTTAGAGGCTTCTAGAAAAGGGTACAGCAAGATCTAAAGGTGATGGAACATTCAAAATAGTCCTGGAAGTTGTAGAAGTTGCAGGTCGGGTCCTGGCAAGGTCTCTCCAGCTCAAGTGAGGGAGTCACTGAATTCTGAGGTCCTATAACAGGGCCAGTCAGAAGGCGATTCCAGTTCCTGTCTGACCCATGCTTGCTGGGTGATTGAGGGTGCGTGCGCCCCCTCTGGGCTGGGTGCTTGGTCAGTTGTCTGGCCTAGTCCCATGGCTGCTGGTCTTGAAGGTTGTGAAAGGGCTGTAACGACTGCGTTAGCTCTGTGTTGTGCTTGCTGTTGTTCATGCAGAGATGGGCACGCAGGATCCTGATGGGGGCTCAGAGTCTGGGAGTGGAAAGATCCACCACTGGAAGAGAATGTCCGTAGGGCGGGCACCTGAAGGCTCTCTGTCTGACTTAGTCTTCCTTTCTTTGCAGTGAAAGATGATGGTTCAGCTATTGCAGGTAAGGATGAAGCCAGCTGTGTCCAAGTTCTGGGCTCAAGCCCAACTGTGTGTGTGTGTGTGTGTGTGTGTGTGTGTGTGGGGAGGGTGGGTTTGCATGGTGATAGCAACAAAAAGGCTTCCATTTAGCTGGGGGTGGCACCTATATCCTCTAAACACAGTGGTTCTTATCTGAAGGATCTTAAAAGTAGTGATGCCTGATCCCATCTCTTAAAAGTCGAATTTATTTGTTGGGGTGTGGTGTGGGGGGGGTCAAAAATTTTGATCACTCCCCAGTGATTCTCATTCAGTCAATGTGGGGGACCTGCTTTAGCCTCTTCTACACCCAGATACTCCCGTGTGGTCTCAGATGACAAGTTGAATAGCATGGACTAAATATGCTAGAGGTCCAGGAATGGTGGCATGTGCCTTTAATTGCAGCCTATGGAGCAAGGCTGAGACTAGGAATTGCTTGAGTCCGCAGGTTCGAGACCCGCCCGGGACAACAGAGTGAGACCTAGTCTCAAAAAATAGCTGTACGTGGCGCATGCCTGTAATCCCAGTTACCTATGAAGCTGAGGCTGGGGATCACTTGAGTCTGATTACCACGGGCAATGTGAGCCTGCAGTTCTCTAGGCAAAATAGCGAGACCTAGTCACCAAACAAACAAATAAATATACTTGATTTGCTGGAGGTGGAGAAGAACTTGGGGTGGATGCCAGACTGGGGGTGAGCTGGAGAGGTAAATGTGGGGTCTCTGAGAGGCAGAGGTGATGGGTGTCTGAGAAAAAGGAAGCTTTGTGTTTATAGGAACAACTTAGAGGAAAGAAGGATACAGAGAGGGGCCTCCAGAAAAGAGGGGGTGAGGATGGGTCTGGAGAACGGGCATGGAGCCTGCTGGGCTGGGTGTCAGGTTCTTAACTGCTGCCTCTACAGGGAGGTCCTTGGCTTTGGAAAATTCTGGAAAGTTGGATTTCAGAGATTTCAATATCTTGAAGAAGAAGGTGCCGGGCATGGAGGAGGCCTCGAGGATCTGACTGAGAAGGAAAAACAAGATGCGCTCAAGTGCCTCACTACATGCCTCAGGGACAATAGCAGCTGCAGAATCTAGAGCAAAGAGTAAGAAGCTCAAGAAGGAACTGGGCAGAGAGAGGGAAACACCAGCAGGGAGGGTAACTGACCCAGGGAAGACAGCTCTCCTGTGGGTGCTCATCGCCCCCATTTTCTGGGCCAGGTGTTGGAGGTCCTGCAGTCCAGTGAGTTGGAGATGAAGGACTTAGCTGACAGTCTCATAACATACCTGGTTAGTGATACTGGGATCTTAGTAGAGGACCGTGCAGAAACCATTGTGATCGTCCTGGATGCCCTGACGGGTGAGTCGGGTCTGGAGGGTGCTGGCGTGGAGATGCTGAGCATGGGCCTGTGGGGACCCACCTCTCGGGAGGAAGGGGGTAGACATTGCCCTTTACACTTTAGGGTAGACCTTCACCGTCAGAAACTAGCCATCTTCTCCGGGCTAGGGGCTGAGGAGCTGCCTCCTCTCTCCCTTGACACACTGTCCTCCTAAAAGCTAAGAGGGAAGCAGGAGCCACAGTGGGATCCATTTGGAGTAACCAGCATCCAACACTCACCCAGGCTCTTTGGAAATACCCAGTCCTGGTCTGACCAGACACTGAAGCCCTGTCCTGTCCCTCTGGGCTCCTCTCCTCTCGGCAAACCACCCTCTTTAATCCCCACAGTGCTCTCTGAGGAGGGGCTGCAGCTCGTGGATGAGATTCTACATAGGGGGGCCCTGCCCCAAATGAAGAAGCAGGTAAGACAGCCTTGGCTGAGGGCCAGGGTCCTATGCTCCCTAGAGACCCAGGAGCCTGGGGGTGCAGGCCCTTCTTGCTCACAGTTCTCTGTCAGCTCATCTCCAAACAGCCAGTGTGTGGCAATTCCCGGCATATACAGTTTTCAGGACAAGAAATTTATGGGCAAGGGAAGGGGGGGTGGAAAATGGCTCGTCCCAGAGCGGCAGTCGGCACATCGCTGAATGTCCACGCTGATGACTAGCAGTGCCTGTAGCGATGTTGAGAGGGTCTGGGGCTCTCCAGGTTTTGCAGGCAGAAGCACCATCATAGGTCTGTGACTTACCAAGGCTCCAGGATAAAGCGATGGGCAAGTATGTGTTAACGTCTGCCATATTCCTCATTTCTGCTTTATAACGTGATGGGTCTCCTTCCAGATGGAGTCTATCCTGGAGCAGAATCTGGGTGAGCAGCCCGCAGATGTGGACAATAACTTCAATGCTTCCACCTGGCCTGCCCTTTATGTCGTCGTCTGCATCATGGGGCAGCTGAGTGGGCAACTTTCCCCTGAGTCTTCCTAACTGTGTGTTAGCTCTTTACCATTCTCCCCACAGACTTCTGTGTTCCCCTCCCAGGTCATCCTCACTACCCTCCCACCCCCGCAGCTACCAAAATGTCTTTAAAGTAATCAACTGCTGCTCTTTGGTGTACCCCACTCGTGGTATGACAAGGCCCCCAAACCCGGAAATCTTCTGATTAAAAATGACAGATTGATGGCTCTTGAAACCTCACTGCACGACGGTAAAACAAAAGGGAGCTCTAAACCCATGAGGATAAACAGAATGAAGCAGCAGATAAAGATTCTATCATATCTTTGGAAACGAGAAAATAATAAAAATAAGTTCAAGCCAAGAGGTGTGAGGCTGGGGGGTGCGGAGGAGAGCAGACGGGAGCAGCTATTTTTCATCACTAGTCTTAGTTCTGCTTAATATTTTTAGGACAATGCAATTAAAAGTAAAAAATATATCCACTTTGTAAACCACTTCAAGTGTTTCTCTAAGTCCACATAGAGGCACTTGGTGATCTCCCCTGTTAGCATTTTGGGGTGTGTGCTAACATTTTTCTCTGTAACAGAGTTTAGATGATTTGTACATGAAACTAGGGTCACGTCACCGAGATCCATTTGGTGTCTTTAAAACTACAGTTATGTCTTTCAAATTTATGTAGATATTATATACAACGGGGACTCACGTAAGTGCCTTTGGAGAGTGTATTGGTCCACCACTGGGGGAAATTGGGTGCACTCATTGAAAGCTAAACACATGCTTAGACCCAGCAAGTCCACTTTTAGACACTTCCCAAGGGAGAGGCATGTAATATCTTCCCCATGAATACACAAAGTGTTAACATAAAAGCCCCAGCTGAAAGCTGTTGCCTGATACGTCCAATAACCTTAGGGTGGATGCATATGCCGTGGAATATTCATTCATTCAATAAGAGAGCAAATCACCACCACACCTAACAGCATGGGTGGCTCCCCAGACTTCATGCTGAGCAAGCGAAGAGACAGAAGGACGTTAATTATGTCCAGGTGCTCTAGAGAAGCGGGAGTTCAAATGAGATTAGACATGCAAGCGACTTACTAGGGGGAAAGGCTGTGAAGGCTGTGAAGACATGCAAGAGATTTACTAAGGGGAAAGGGAGAGGGCCAGGAACCGGCGTGGCAAACCCTCACCTCAGGAGGTCTAAATCCTGTGAGAGGAGAGGAGGAGGGAAGGACCTGGTAGGAGTCTCAGCCAGGCAGGCATGAGACTCTCCTGGAGGGGCCCCTTTCTGGTGGGACTCCAGGCCCTGACCCCACACTCTGCTCAGCCTCTGGTGGAGGGTTCTGGGGAAGCTGGCCAAAAGAGGTGCATCTGTAGGGTGGCAGCTGGAGGTCTTTCTTCTCGCTGCAGGTTCTCTAAAGAGTATCTGATTGGTACCTCCATGACCACAGTCCAGTATGATCCCACTTATATGAGGGTCAGCAACAGGAAGAACTAAGCAGAGGGAGTGGAAGTCAAAACAGTGGGTCTGGTAGTGGGGATACTGACTAGGAAGACACATTAGGAAATCCTCTAGGTTGCTGGACCTATATAGATTCACTGAACTACCATTTAAGATCAGTTTCTTTATGATAAGCATATTTTATATGCAGGAAATGTTTCCTTTTAAGCATATAGTGGAAACTTATAAGTGAAGTACAGTTATTAATAGGTTATTAATAAGTACAGTTATTAATATTCCACTATGCGAAGATTTCGGGAGAAAAGAGTTTAAGTCTCATTTCTCTTTTCTAAGGCTTAGAAGACAATTGTTTGTTTTAAGAATGCTTATGATTTGGAAGAAGTGACGCAGAATTTCATAAGGTTGATCACTCCAAAACTACCAGTTGTCACTAAGATTTCGTTTTTTCCTCTCTGGGAGTCTAAGCAAGGGAAGACTGCTCTAAAGAGAGTCAACTGTCACAGATGATTGAGGGTCCTATTCAAGCTCTCGTCTCATCTCATAATTCTGATTCCAGGGTTAAGTTCAATAATCAGCTGTATGAATCTATAAGTAATTCCTTGTTTAGCAGCTGAAACTGGTGCTAGAGCAGGCTTTGAAATAGGTGCAGTTGTGATAGTCAGTATTTGAACTTGGAGAAATGTGGGAGATTCCACTTCCTTTCTTGTTCTTCAGAACTCCTAGCTTAGCAATGCCCACCTCTGATCATCTTATATTCTCCAGATGGAGTTAGAGATGCCTAAACACAGTGTTCTTACTCTTCCTGGGAAGGAAACCCTTTTGGAGACATGCTAGTGAAGTCATTTTGAGACAGGTAAAATGCTATGGAGTTAGACACAACAAATCTTAGAGAAGGAAGAAAGCTACTTTGCAAAAAACATACTGATTTTGCCCCTAAGATGGAAGAGAGATAGTGAAAGAAGTGAAAGGAGGAGGAAAGAAGCAGAAGCAAGATGAAGAGAGGCTGTGATTAGTTGTAACTAGAAGTAGTAAAAACTTTTAGATATGGATAGGTGGAGTATATTCAAAAATGGTGATGATAAATTTGCTCCTGGTGATAATAAGTAATGTTATTTCCTCCAGCTCGCCTATAGAAAACAATGACAAATGCCAGATAATATAAGTCTAAAATATTTCTAGACCATACTTAAATGCTGACAAGATAAACTCAAGCAAAAGTATGTACAAAGGAGACCCAGGAAGCATGGGAAATATCAGAACACTGAAGTGAATTTTCTTTGGGGGGGAGGGCTGAGATTTACAAATATGGGCAAACTGGGGTTCAACTTGGCCTGTCTTGTATATTGATGAGTCCAGAAGTCAAAACCAAGGAATAACCAAAGGTGGAAGAAATCGTCATCATATTAAACTGGGATCATCAAGAGCTACATTGTGAAGGTTAGGGTGAATCAGCTCTTCCCTCCCAACCAGGAGACTACAGGGATGAGTAAAGTAGAGATTGTGGTACATATACACAATGGAGTATTACCCATCAATTAAAAATGACAAATTTGATGAATTTATGGAAACCTGGATGTACCTAGAAGAAATCATTCTAGCAGAAACGAGTCAGATAGAAAGGGACAGAAACCAAATGGTTTCACTAATATATGGTCAACCAAATGAAACTGCACAAGGGGAGAATGGGGACCAGCTGGAGCGGGTGGGAAGGGGAGGCGGTGGGTGACTCCCAGGGACTGAAATGATGTGAAATATATATATAAATAAAAATTTATTTAAAAAAAAAAGCAAAAAATAAACTATAAAAATGTAAAAAAAACACTAATTTTTTTCATTGGAATGTATATTTAGTTTTACAAATTCCTTCTATATTTTGATTGTAGTGTTTCAATTTTTTAGCAATTTCAACTGCTATTTTAAATTTCCATGTGCATGGATTTATTGCTGGTATGTGAAAAGACAATTAATTTTTGTATATTGATCTTATATCCAGCAACATTGCTGAACTCATTTATTAGTTCTAAAAAGTCTTTATCTTAAAGATTCCTCATGACTTTAAATGTAAGCAATCATGTCATTTGCAAGTAGGAAAATTATAATTCTTCCTTTCTAGCCCCTGTTCCTTCTATTTCCTTGCCTTCCCATGTTGTACTGGCTAGAACATAGAGCATGGTATTGAATAAGAGTGATGAGAGTAGGTGAGGTACCCTTGTTTTGCTCTAGATCATCAGAAGAAAATATTTAGCTTTTTGAAACTTAAAATATAATGTATGCCATAGTTTTTTGGGTATGTGCTGTGTCAAGTTGAGGAAACTCTGCGTATACTAATTTCTCAGAGAGATTTTATTGTGAATGGGCTCTCAGAATATTAAAGAGTATACTTTCATAGTCTCTAAAGAAGAAATTCCTTCAAAAATGTAAAAACATGTGGAGCAATTAAACTAAACCACAGATGTGTAAATAAACCAAGAACATGTGCATATAAAAAAAAAGGAAAAATTCTAAAATTTTATATAGGCCAACCTTATCACAGAAACTACCACAGATTTGTGTGATCTAAGTGTTTAATAGAAACTCAAATTGAAAATTTAATTGTGAGGGTCTTGAGTTGGTTATTTTCCTGGATGCCTATCAGAATCAAACACAATTTTATTTAATTTTTTCTTTTTGCTGGCCTGTATTTTTCATTTGCATTTTACATATTTATGTTTATATTCATATATATACACACACACACACTTTTTCATATCATTATATACCCTAAAGTCCTCTTACCACCATAAGACCTGTGAACCATCATCCATCCTGATCTCTTGTGTTCATACCTCCCCTCATTTTATTCTCCTTCCTTTCCCTTTCCTTGCTACTTGCTTTAGATCTGTTGTCAGATTGGTAGTTTTAACTTTTTCTTGGCCTTTTGTTTGTTTTCCCTATATCCATTTCTCACATGTATCTTACATATAAGTGAGACCATCCAATATTTCTCTTTTTCTTTTTGACTAATTTCTGCTAATATGAGTCTTTCTAGTTCCATCCAGGTTGCTGCGAAAAACATGTGTTTGTCCTCCTTGATTGATGCATAGTATTCCATTGTATATGTACCACATTTTTTTAGCCAATCATCAGTTTTGGGCATTTGGTTTGTTTCCAAATCTTGGCAGTTGTAAACAGAGCTGCAATGAACATGCGCGTACAGGTGTCCTTTTGAATTAATGTTTTCATGTCCTCTGGGTAGATTCCTAGTAGTGGGATTGCTGGGTCAAATGGTAAGTCCACTTTCAATTGTTTGAGGGTCCTCCACACAGTCTTCCATAGTGGCTGGGCCAGTTTGTGCATTACAAACTTAATGTATTAGGTTCAGATTGTATTGCACACAGCAGAGGAGAGAGCTCGTGAAATGGAAAATAGGAAAAAATCCTCAAAACAGAGTACAGAAAGACAAAGATAGAAGATAAGGAGTCAGGTCAAGAGACATGGGAGGTAATGATAGGTATAAAATGTGTTTAACCAGAGTTCCAAAAGATGAGGAGAGTGAAATTAAGGCTAAAATAATATTTGAAGAGATAATGGCCAAGTATTTTGCAATCTCATGAAGGACACCAGGTTCAACAAACTATGAATCCCAAGCAAGATCCATAAAAAGAATATTTTTTGCCAGACCCGCCCTGCCAAAGGGGCATCATCCCCCGGGCCTTCGAGCATGTCTTTGAGAGTGTCCAGTGCGCAGAGAACACCAAGTTCCTGGTCCGTGCCTCCAACCTCGAGATCTGCAACGAGGATATCCGGGACCTGCTGGGGTCCAACACCAAGCAGAAGCTGGAGCTGAAGGAGCACCCGGAGAAGGGCGTGTACGTGAAGGGGCTGTCCATGTACACGGTGTACAGCGTGGCCCAGTGTGAGCGCATCATGGAGACGGGCTGGAAGAACCATTCTGTGGGCTACACTCTGATGAACAAGGACTCCTCCCGCTCCCACTCCATCTTCACCATCAGCATCGAGATCTACGCTGTGGATGAGCGGGACAAGGACCACCTTCGAGCAGGTAAGCTGAACCTGGTGGACCTGGCGGGCAGCGAGTGTCAGTCCAAGACGGGCACCACGGGGGAGCGGCTTAAGGAGGCCACCAAGATCAGCCTGTCGCTGTCGGCGCTGGGCAACGTCATCTTGGCCCTGGTGGACGGGCGCAGCAGGCACATCCCCTACTGGGACTCGAAGCTGACGCGCCTGCTGCAGGACTCGCTGGGCAGCAACACCAAGACCCTGATGGTGGCCTGCCTGTCACCCGCCGACAACAACTATGATGAGTCGCTCAGCACGCTGCGCCACGCCAACCGCGCCAAGAACATCAAGAACAAGCCACGCATCAACGAGGACCCCAAGGACGCCCTGCTGCGGGAGTACCAGGAGGAGATCAAGAAGCTCAATGCCATTCTGGCCCAGCAGATGAGCTCCGGGAACCTGTCCACCCTGCTGTCCAGTCAGGCGCCCCTAAACCCAGACCAGGATGAAGAGAAGCCGCTGCCCCCTGACGTGATCCAGCATGATGCAGAGGCCGAGAAGCAGTTGATCCGGGAGGAGTACGAAGAGCACCTGGCCCGGCTGAAGGCTGATTATGAGGCGGAGCAGGAGTCCAGGGCCAGGCTGGAGGAGGACATCACCGCCATGCATAACTCCTATGATGTGAAGCTGTCCACGCTGGAGGAGAACCTGCGCAAGGAAACAGAGGCTGTCCAGAAGGCGGAAGTCCTCTACAAGGCTGAGGTCATGTCCAAGGCTGAGTTTGCCAGCAGGTCTGAGTACTCACCTACCTTCCAGTATGAGATGGCGGTGAAGCCCGAGATCTACTCCATGCCCGACACTCTGCCCAGTGAGGACTTCCCCAGGCTGCAGGAGCTGCCCGAGGTGGAGGCCTCCAGGTCAGAGGTTTATTCTGGGTCCTATGAACCTTCCACGCTCGAGGAAACCTCCGAGACCTACCCTGGGCACGAGGAGCCCGCCAGCGTGGAGTATTTTGTGCAAGAGCCAGAGGCCAAGGACAAATACTTGCAGGAAGAGCATCTCAGCCCTGAGGCCGCTGAGCCCCTGCAGGAGGGAGAGCTCTTCCTCCAGGAGGGGGCGCAGCAGCTGCCCCTGGGGCTGTTGCCCAGCCTGCCCAGGCTGCCCGACCCATTCGCCCCGGGAGCGTTCCTAGGGGTGAGCCAGAGAGACTGTTGGCACCTCCCACAACTGGCAGGGCTTCTGAAGGGGACTTTCGCTGTAGGTGAGGCTTCTGGGGCCACCCCCAGGCATCTGAGGACCCTACCCCAGGCTCCCTCCGGGGTGAGGGTGGAGCGTTCCTAGGGGTGAGCCAGAGGGACTGTTGGCACCTCCCACAACCGGCAGGGCTTCTGAAGGGGACTTTCGCTGTAGGTGAGGCTTCTGGGGGTGCAGATAGAAATCCCAACAAGAATTAAAATACTAGATAGAGATTACAAAAGTAAAGGACAGAACACATAGCCCAGAAACAAAGGGAAGAAATCAAAACCAAAAAACAGCCAATCGAAGCAAGAAAACATCCCAGCGCAAAAAGGCAGAAATCACTACAGATTAATATTCTTCAACATGCCAACTAATACTCAAGCAGTCGTTGCACAATATGTGAAGCAAACCCGAAGAGAAAACACAGGAAGGAAAAAAAATACAAATATTCAAATGAACCCAAAGGGACATAATCCATCTCCAAAGGACAGACTCTAGAAACCAACATAGATGAAATTGAAAAAATGCCCTTTATGTCAGATAAAGAATTTAGACTCATAATGATAAAAACAATAAATGAGCTAAGAGGAGAAGTAGAAAAATATAAAAAGGAACTTAGCAAAATGAACATCATCATCGGTGTACAGAAGAACGAAATTGAAACCCTAAATAAGAAAATGAAGGAGATGCAGCACATAAGAGGAGCGATAGAAGACATCAAAAATACTGGGAAAAGCCATGAAAGCAGACTAGAAGAAATTGAAGAATGAATCAGCACACTGGAGGACACAGAAGTAGAGAAAACTAAGAGAGAAAAAGAGTGATAAACAAAATAAGAAGATAGTGGAAAAAATCAGAGATATATCAGATACTTTAAAGAAAGGAAATATAAGAGTAATCGGAATCCCAGAAGGAGAAGAGAAAGACATAGGAAATGATAGGCTTTTTAAAGCAATAATAGAAGAGAACTTCCCAAAATTGAAGAATGAAATGAAAATAGACATACAGGAAGCAAAAAGAACACCAAACTACTTCAATGAAAGAAAAACCACAGCAAGACA
>PVHY01024273.1:0-19838 GCA_004024945.1 Uropsilus gracilis
CACACACACACACACACAACCCCACCGATCATCATTTACTCTGGTCCAAACATAAATATGGGTGGTTTTCGGAAGACATTTCACCCTTGAAATGCCCTTTGCCCGTGCTGGCAAGGCCGGTGCCACCACCCCCCCCCTTTCAGGAAGCCTGACAAGTCCAGATCTCAGGAACCCTCCGCCATGCTCGAGTGGAAACCCTGCCTCCCTCTGAAAGCCCTGTCATGGGTGCTCCCTTTTCTGCAGCACTGATGCAGTTCACCCTGTTTCACCTACTTCTGCCCTCCAAGGAACCTGGCTTAACACCAGGCATCCCGAACACCAGTCACGACTTGGCAGGAGAGCAGGATGCTCCGTCTGGCCGGGGATGTTGGGACAGAATTCCACCTTAGATCTTTCCAGTCTCCAAGCACCGCACAGCTCATAAAGTTAAGGCAGCCCTTCCGTCGGGAAAAAAAAACTTTCTGCCCCCTTTTCACGTCTCAAAAGAAATGTCAACACTACGAACACCACTAGTAACTTAAATGCACTTTTTTGAGAAAGTGGCTTCCAAATAAATGAGCACAAAAACCTCTGCCAACACTGTATTCTTCCATTTTCCTGCTGGGCAATTTGCACCTTTCCCCCTATAGGATAAAAGAGGGGCGAGAACGTCTTTGAATCAATTTTTATTTTATTTCTTCATTTAGATACTCGCGGAGGCAGTAACTGTGGAAAAACCACCGCACTAACTGCAGTCGGAAAGCCAGGTAGGACTTTGCTTGGACTAAGATACGATGAGTGAGGTCCCCACAGAAACCGGGGCTGCCCTCCTCTGCCCGGCAGCCCTCGGGGGAGACAAGCGCGAGGCAGGGGGCGCTGAGCGAGACCCGGGTGGCGGCCGCCTGCCGCAGCTCAGCTGAAATGCAGCGGAAGCTGCCGCTAGTCACGGGGCTGCAGGAGGCCAGGCAGGAAGGTGGCGCTGCCGCTGAGTGTCTGGAACCCGAGCGCCCATCATGGCGGCGAGGGCAATGGCCGCTGTGGGGAGCGAGCACGCCCCCTCCGCGCGCACACGCCGCCGTGTGGGGCCTCCGGTCCCGTCACCGGAGCCGCCGCCGCCGCCGCCCGCTCTCCGACCCCCCCTCACGGGCTGTAGCGGAATTTTCTCTTCAGACGCCGCCTTCAAGATGGCGGCTCCCCCTCCCGGCAACCCCCTCAGTCGTCCCCTGCAGCAGGCGCCGAGCCGCCGCCATTTTGTCCCCCGGCCCTCCCCCCCTCGCCGATATTTACATAGCGAAAATCGGCCCGGCCGGCCTGCGGCCTTCACCTCACGCCTGCAGCCTTCGCCTCCCTGCCAGGCCTGGCCCCCGCGCGGGGCCCCGGGCCGGCCGCGGCGCCGACCCCAGACCCCTCAGCAGCCTCCCTGGGCACCGGGCGACCCTCCCCCCACCCCCGCCCGTTCACGGAGCGCGCCTCCGCCGCCGCTCGGGGCAGCCGGGCTCCTCCCCGGGCCTAACTGCGGCCTCCTCGGGGCCTGCTCGGCGCCGCGCGCCACACGGCCCGGCCTAGCGCGGAAGGGCGCCTTGCGGGCCGCCGACCAGGCCGGGACCAGGCCGCTGCGCGCGCGCTAGGCCCCACGGCCGCGGCGGCGCCCGGAACTCACCGAACGGGCGGGCAGGCGGTCGGCGACGGTGGCGGGTGCTGCAGGCCGGCCTTTCTCTGGAGCACTGGGCCGGGCTCCGGCTGGTGGGGCGGGCGGAGGGAGGGAGGAGGGGCCGAGCTCGGAGCTGACAAAAAGCGGCCCAGCTCCCCGGCACGGGCCCGCCGTCAGCACGTCACGTCACCGCCCGGGAGAGAGACCCAGGAAAATGCGGAAGGGTAGATGGGCCCCCTCCTCCGCCCGGTGGGTCCCCCTGGCGCACCGGGTCGGCGCGGCTCACGCCCCGCGACCGGGGAGCCCTGTGGCCTCGCTGCGGCGGGGTCTCCGGCGGCCCGAGTCTCCGTGACAGCGCCCCCCTTCTTTCCACCTCCTCCGCGCTCCCGCCCGCCGCCGCCGCCGCTACACACGCGCCGCTGCTGCCGCCTCGGCCGTAAAGCCCGCGCGGGGCCGCGGTCGGCCGACCCCGCGGAGAGGCAGGCGGCCGGGCCTGGCTGGCCCCCACCATCTCCCGTGGGCCGCGGCCGCCCCCGGGGCCCTCCCCCAGAGACCTACCGCCTCTCCGCGCCCGTCGTGGCCGAGGCGCCGGCTCGAGTTGTTTGCAGGCCCTCAGACCCCCGCCCGCAGTAAATGTGTTTTCTTCATCCCCGTGGCTGGAGAAGATAAATTTAGCAACCCCCGCCGTCCCCTGCCTTCTCTTTAAAAAAAAAAAAAATCTTTGAAAATGAAAATAGGTTGCCAGTTTAAATGGGTGCGTGGGCATGTGAAGGGGGAGAAGGGTTATCTCGGAGTAACTAACAAGTCATTTAATTTTTTTTTTTTTTAAGGTGAGCATTTAGAGAACCTAACTGATTCTATTAGTTTGTGGGGGCAAAAGTGAGGAAAAGGGTTACCTTTTGACACTGGTTTCACATATTGCCATTGCAATATCAGGGATTTTTAATGTGTATTTTCTATAAAATTTGAGTTTGAGTGTCTGAAATTAAGTTGTGCAATCACTTCATAAATAATTTTTCACATTTTTTAGTAAATGTAGATAGGTAGAATTGGGTATGAATGTTTTACAAACGGGCCTTTTAAAGTTTAAAAGACTTCGAGAGAAGAAAATACGTATTTCATATCAACTCAAAAATGTGTATTTTGCATTTTCATTAGTTTAAAATTTTAAGTTTTTTCCAGACTGAACTTAGGACCCAACTGTGTTTAAAAGTTGCTCGTTAGAGTGGTGTTTACATTGATCCAGAATTGGACATGCTTTATTTCTTTAATACTAAATGTTTTAAACAGTAAAGAACACAAAAATTACATAGCAAATTACATACTGGATTGAAACTATAGAGGTCATGTATTTCAGTTCCCCATCCTAACTTTTTTTAATTAGATTTACATTTTAGTTACTTTTTTTTTAAAACATCAAATAATTTACTTAAATATAAATTTCACATCTTTGTAATTCCTGGGATTCACTCCCCCACCCTCCCTGATCATCCCACACCCCCCCCCACCTTGAGTTGTGTACTTCAATTTGGTTGTTACGCTTTTTTGTTGTTTTTGACTTTTCTTCATAGCTTTTTATCTTTCCCAAGTCCCGTATAATAGTGAAACCATTTGGTGTCTGTCTTTATCTTTTTGACTTGTTTCTGCTAATATGATTTCTTCTAGGTGTGTCCATGTTATCATAAATTCATCTAATTTGTCATTTTTAATTGATGAATAATATTCCATTACATACCACATCTTTTTCATCCATTCATCTGTTTTGGGACATTTGGGTTATTTCCATGTCCTTGCAATTATAAACAGTGCTGCAATATTTTCCCATTCTAACTTTTTAAAATTCCCACAATACAAGTTGTTCAGTCCCTCAGACAGCTTAACAATTATATTCTCAAAAAGGAAAAACAAAGGGACAGTAAGAAGAAATCTCTAAGAATATACTGGACAGTTATTTTCCTCTCAGGGCTTTAGCATTAATTTTTTTTCCAAGCCATCAAATTTTCTTTAAAAAATGATAACATGACAATGCTTTCATTTATAGAAAATGCCACTGAGTTGTGATATAGACTTCACAGAAAAGTAAATCTTGTTTTTCAAGGTAGCTTGTACACGCACATTAATATAGTTTTAAAAAATTGATAACCATCATTTAAGTACCTCCCAAGGGCCACCACTGAATGGTATGATATGTCAAGAATGGGGTCTCATCCATGGGACTGTAAGCAGCCTGAAAACAAAAACCTGATGCCAGCATTCTTGTTAGTTCTTCCACAATTACCATCCAAGACCATCAGTATTAAGGACTTAACAAAATAGTATCAAGAAACATTAATGAAAAAGATCTTTCCTCAATTTAAAAGCTCAAAGTAAAAAGACCAAAGTAGCTTAGGTACTGGTAGTTTTAAAGAGCGTTCCCAATTACTTTTCATATACAGAAACTATTAACTAATGGGAAAGAAGGAAAATAATGGCCTAGTTCTATCAATTGTATTGGTTAAACCTTTATTGAACTCCAACAGAGATTATTCTGTAGATGATTGTACATATTGAGGTCAACCATGCATTTTTTAAATTTTCACAAAACAAAGTAATTTGTACTTCAAATCCATTTATGGAAGGTTGTAAAGAATAACGTGTGGTAAAAAAAATCATTAGAAATGCACTTAATGTTATAAAATACTCATGAGAAAGTGAAGGTGCAAAGTAGTATGAGCTCCAGAGATCGGGAACTATTCAGTGTTTCAATAAAATGCAAAATATGGTTTATGGAAATAATCACAATAGGATCTTGAGAACACCTAGGATCACTGAAAGCATTTGATAATCAATTACTGAATAAGGACACCTCACATGTAAAGAAACCACTTCAGCCAATCTTGTACTGATAGTTTATTGTTTTATAGCAGGTACATATAGAAAACCCTGTGCACAAGGAATAAAAGATGTGGTGCTTACCCTTGAGGAACTCCAAATAAAGAGGCTATGGAGGGTAGAATAAAAACAATCTTAAAGGGTTTTTGTTTTCTCAAATTAATATACAACAAAAGGGGGGTTTTATTTAGGGAAACTGACTGCAGAACATTTCAAACAAAATAGTCGGTTTCATGGCAGCCAAAGGGATTTTTGTTATGTGCTAAAATTTATTAGTTCCTTCAATGTATATCAGGTAGTTAAAAATCATCTGCTCAATGTTTTGACAGTGTTTTAATAACTAAAAATCCTTGACATGTTTATAAGTCTTTAAGCCAGAAATAATACAAGACTTTCCCATTTTTTTTCCAGAGGAAGATTAGTCAGAAAAGAAACTTTAAAAAAAAAAAAAAAAGAAGAAGAAAAAGTTTGTTGGTTTTCACTCCACCATCACTGATTGATGAAAGTTCAAATAAAAAAAAAAGTTCAAATCAGAAACAAATTAGCTAATGTGAAAATGTAGACCTTCTTTAATAATATGGTAATTTATTACTTTATATCTCAAAGATCAGAAAATATTTAATTTTTATTAGAAAGGTCCTAATGTTATTGAATTAAGCATGCCCTATAAAAATTAATGATTCATCTGATACATGATACTTATATTATCTTATGCTAATATGAGCAAGTTTCGTCATGTTCGAATTTAGTAGGCTATAATTACTGTCAGGTAAGATTTTTTAATCTTAGTCTTTAAATCACACACACCCTCCCCAAGGGAAATAATTTTAAAATAAACAATGACTGACAATTAGGTGGTTTTCAAATATTATTTTTCACATGAGTCATTAGTTGAATAAGACATTGTTTAATTCCTGAAAATCACCAATAGCCAAATTCTACCCCATAAATTATAAATCACAGAACAAAGCAAACAAACTAGCTGCATTAAGGAGGTGAAGATCAGTATAAGAATCCTCCAAACAGTGACCAGCACTAATGAGCATCCCTTATACTAGAATGGGTGCCTCTAAATACAATTTTCCACCAAAGAGTTTCCAGAAGAAATGACTGATTCTTGGGCTGCAGCAGGAGACTATAAGATGAACCAGATACTTTTTCTTGTAACAGAAAACAAGAACAGAATGTCAAAACTTCCTAGGGGTATCACAAACAGTCTCAAGAGCCAGTTTATGGGCCAAGACATGTAAAAAAAAATGGACCAGGACAACACCCTCACACCCTGTACAAAAATCACCTCAAAATGGATAAAGGACCTGGAAGTGAGACCTGCAACCGTAAAATACAGAGAAGAAAACCTGGGCAAAACCCTTCATGAATTTCACCTCAGAAATCCATTTTGGGAAACAACTATGACTGGCAAAAAAATGAAGGAGAACATAAACAGCAAGGACTATTTCACACTAAAAAGTTTCTGTACAGCAAAAGAGACAATAAACAAAACAAAAAGAAACCCAACCTACAGTTCAACAAAAACAAAGCAAAAAACCCAGTCAAAAAATGGGGAGAATAAAAAGACACTTCACCAAAGAGGAGACACAGATGGCTAATAGGCATAGGAAATCCACATCACTAATAATCAGGGAAATGCAAATTAAAACCACACTGAGATACCACCTTACACCAGTAAGAATGGCCCATATAAATAAAACGGATAACAACAAATGTTGGCGCGAATGTGGAGAAAAAGGAGCTCTCTTACACTGCTGGTGGGAATGCAAACTGGTCCAGCCACTATGGAAGACTGTGTGGAGGACCCTCAAACAATTGAACAATTGAAAATGGAATTACCGTTCGACCCAGCAATCCCACTACTGGGAATCTACCCAAAGGACATGAAAACACTAATTCAAAAGGACATCTGTACGTGCATGTTTACTGCAGCTCTGTTTACAATTGCCAAGATTTGGAAACAAACCAAATGCCCCAAAACTGATGATTGGCTGAAAAAAATGTGGTATATGTACACGATGGAATACTACGCATCAATCAAGGAGGACAAACATGTCATTCACAGCAACATGGATGGAACTAGAAAGACTCATATTAGCAGAAATAAGCCAAAAAGAAAAAGAGAAATACAGGATGATCTCACTTATATGATGGATATAGGGAAAAACAAATGAATAAGAAAAAATAAAAGCAACCAATGGGACTGAACAATGGAGTGAGAGAGGAGGAGGGGGAAGAATGTGGGGGAGGTGAAGGGCACAAAAGAGTAGGATGGTTAACAGGTGTTAGGAAGTGGGAAAGCCCCAGGGTACACAATAATGTAATATAAATACACATATATATGCAAATTAAAATTTTAAATTAAATTTAAAAAAAAAGAGCCAGTTTAAAGAAATTTAAAAGTTGGATAAAGATGGAAAAAAAACTATTGTCAAAAGAATAATTGCTATGGAGTCTAATACATCAAATATATTCATGAGTTTATAATGAGACTCAAAAATTAGCAGTAATTATGGTTGCACATCTTTGTGAATATACTAGAACTCATGAATTGTACACTTCTAAAAGGGTGAATTTTATGCATGTACGTTAGATCTTCTTTTTTTTTTTAATTATCATCTTTGGAGAATACTAGAGAATCAGCTTATTATTTTAGAAACTAGTAAGGGGCAAAATAAAGCACTTATCTTGTATGAATTGTTCTTCACGCTAGAAAACTAATTGATGAATGGGATTTTCTGTTTTATTTTTTGCAACTTCAAGTTCTATTTTTGTAAATAACGTTTGTTTAAGCTGGGCAGGGTGGTGCGTGCCTGTAAGTGCCAGCCTATGGAGCATGGCTGGGACTGGGCATCATGGTTCAAGTCCCGCCAGGGGCAACATAATGAGACCTAGTACCAAAAAAATAGCTGGGTGTGGTGGCACGAGCCTGTAATCCCAGCTACCTAGGAAGCTGAGGCTGGGGATGGCTTGAGTCTGTAGTACCCCAGGCAACGTGAGTCTGCGGTTCCACAGGACAAAAACAAGGAAACCTAGTCTCAAAAAATAATAATAATAATAATAATAAAATAACATTTTTTAGTAACACTGGTGTATAATGTTATATGTTTCAAATGAACCATATTATAATTAAAAATCTGTATATGCTGCATCCTGCTTACCACATAAAGTCTAGTTTCCTTCCACCACCATACAATCAAATTCCCTTTACCAGTTTCATCCAACTCCCAACCCCTTTCCCCTCTGGTAGCCACCAATCTGCTCTCTACATAGGGAAAACATTAAACTCAACAACAAAACAACCTAATTTTTAAAATGGACAAAGTTGTTAAATAGACATTTCATCAAAGAAGACATGTAGATAGATGGTACATGCAAAGGTGTTCATTATCTCACTATTAGGAAAATACAAATCAAACTACGATGACCTGTCTCCACATGCATGTTAGAATGACTGTTACCAGAATGACATGAAATGACTGTTGGTGAAGATGTGGAATAAAGGGAACATTTGTCCACTGTTGGTGGGAATGTAAATTGGTGTAGCAAATGAAAAAACAAAGCAAACAAACAAAATAAAAAAAAACTCTGAGATAAAAGGAATTTTCTTTTAGTAGAAATATTTCAGTTACTATATTAAGAAATCTTGATGGAATGAAAATATCACCACTTTGCAAGTCCTAATGAATCAATGGATCTAGGTAACGGTCCTCAATGGCAGCTAACCAGAGTAACAACCAGACATGTGTCTTATGATGCAAGTACACAATGGCACTAATCAAAAAAGTTATACCTGAATCTGATCAATACTCTAGCTCTAACTGCCAATTTAAAGGAAACACAGAGGACAGAGAAACACAGAGATGCAATCAACAAACTCCAGATGGTGGGAGACTCTAGGGAACTTGCTCTCTTCAACAAATAAATTATAAGGAGGAAAAAATTAGAAGGGAAACCAACAGATGAGAAAGATTTAAAAGACATATCAATCCATGTAGGAGATGAACTTTATTGCAATCTTGATTCAAACAAGAGTAAAAAGATGATGAGACAACTGGAGAAATGCACTGACTGGTTGGCTGCCAACATTGATTGGCTATATGATGATACAATAAACCAAATTTCTGTCGCTCTGATTTAGGTGTAATGATGGTGTGAACATATCTTTAAAAGAATTCTGAGAGATATTTACAGGTAAAATTATATGCTACCAGAGATGGCCTTCAAAATAATATGTAAGGGTGAAGGCTCAAGTCAGTGAGGGACATAAATGAAACAAGATTGACTAGGAGCAGACAAATTGAAGTTAGATAACGGGTCCATGGGGATGAGATATTTTTTCTCTTTGAATATATATTTGAAATTTTCCATGGCCAATTTAAAACACAAACAAAAGTAAATAAAGATAAAGTCACCTTCAAATTTCAAAGAATCTTTGGAATGAGATAAGCATTACAAATATTAATGACTTTCTCACCTTTATATGAATTGTATAACATCATTTATTTTCAGAACAATTCACTTAATTAATCTATGAAATAAATGAAACTAGATCTAGTATGGTTAAGAAAACAGCAAAGGCTTTCAAATTTGCAAGGGGACACTTTATATTAAAGATTTAGATTCCCTGGCCTCAATTCCCAGAAATTCTAATGGATGGTAGTCATAGAATTGGAATAGGCCATAGGAATCTGCAGTTTAAGCAGGAATCCAGGTAAGACATAGGTAAGTGGACCACACACTAAACTACAGTACTTTTAGAAATGTTGGTACCTCCTTATAAATGCTGCTTTGCCCACGTCTAGAGGAGCTTCTCTTGGAATCTAAAGAAGTAAAACTGTTGGAAATGGCACATTTTCAATATTACTCTCTAAAATGACTATATTACTAAATATGTTCCCTCCAGCAGAAGAGAATGCCCAATCCCTCCGATCCTAGATTGATGTGCTTGTACTTTTTAATTTTCACCAAGAATTATGAAATAACCATTCAGTAGCAACATTTGCTGAAACACCTCTTGAAAAATCTACCACATTTTAAATAGATTCCTATTCAAATAGACTCTTAATGACTTAATGACTTTTCACTCCAAAATATGATTAAATAACTATGATTAAAAGAAGTGATCTTTCAAAAATTACAGTTTAAATCAAATGTATTCTCACCAACAACAGACATGAGAATTCTTCATCAAAAAATCTCATATGGAACAAATTTGAATTGTGTTCTGTGTTTACATGAACTACAAATATGTTTTGCTTGTTTTTGCATACAGACATCAAGCAAACAGAAACAAATATCCCAAATTGAGAACAAAACAGGAAGAAGCAGCTGGCAGACATGTGGAAAGTTGCATAATTCCTTAAAAGGTGAGGCAAGCCAAGAACACAGCAGGAATCTCAGCGAGTAAAAGTAAGGCTCCAATATAGTGTGAACTGTGCACACTAGACTTCTAGGTGCCCTGGACTGGCGGCCCCACTCTATGGTAATAGCATTAGATGGAGGGGACAGTCACATGAAAATGAAGTAATGGTAAAGAGAGTCAGGGTGTGACAAAATCTGGTCTGGTGAGGCGTTTGGGAAGGCTTTGCTGTAAGGGATGGTTTCCCGAGTTGACTCCCCCAGAATGGGCTATGAATAAGATGTTTAATCAAGGCAGCGTGACCAGAGCTCTACAGTGCGAGCCCAAAAGACAGCAGAGTTCATTTGGTTTCTGACTTCTCTGTGACATCAGAAGACACTGGAGCAACATCTAGAGGTAACTGAAGATTCATACTCTCTGCCCGCTGGTCTTTCACCATGACAGTGAACAACTATGAAACACCCACTGTTGAGAGGCCCTGCTCTAAGTGCTTCGGAGGTATGGAGTCATTCGCTCCACAAACTGCCCTTTTAAGTCAGGAATTCGTGCAATCCTCATTTCCCAGATGAGAAAACAAACCCAGAGAGGTCAGGTGACTATGGCAGCACCATCATGGCACCCAGGCAATCTGACATGTGAGCAGTGAATTGCTTTGATCCTAAAATGTGCAATATCTTCCCACTTATTTAGGCCTTTCATTTCTTTCAACAATGTTTTGTGGTTTTCACCTATTCTTTCTTTAAATATTTCTTCAGCAACTTTCTACCTGGTACTCCCATTATGTGGATATTGGTGTGACAAATGATGTCCCCAGCTATCTGTGAGGCTGTATTCATTTTTCACTCTGTTCTTAAGGCTATACAATCTTTATCAATTCAATTTGCTTTTTATTCTTTAGCCAGCAGAAGTCTACTCTTGAATCCCTCTAATGAACTTTTCATCTTAGTTATTATACTTCTCACCTCTAGAATTTCCATTTGGTTTATTTTTATACTATCTCTTTATTGACATTCTTGATTTGATGAAGCATTGTTATCATACCTTTCTTTAATTCTTTAAACCTGGTTTCCTTTGAATCTTTGAACATATTTACAAAAGGTTTTCAAAGGCAATTTTCTATTGCCTGATTTTTCCTCCTGTGTATGGGTCATACTTTCCTCTCTTGCATGTCTTACAATTTTTGTTGAAAAACTGGATATTGGGCAGGCAGCCACATGCCTGCACGCCGGGGGTCCTGGGCCATCTGGGGCCCTTTTGCTAGTGGGGAGCCAAGGCAGTGAGGAACTCCGGGTAGGCCCCTTGCTGGAAAACCTGGGAGGGGGGGCTTAAGTTGGGTTTTAGCCCCATCCACCAGCTGATGACTGTATGGGACAGCCATCTGCAGCCCGAATGGGCCGAGGCATGTGGTTTGGCCAAGCCCCTACCCAAAGGGGACTTGGGACTGAACCTGACCAGTCATCCGGGCCCTATCCCCACAAAGGGTGAGGGACAGGGAGAGGGGACTGCCCCTTCCATTTCACTCTCACTCCAGATAATCTTCAGGAAGAGGAAGAACATAAACAATACAAACCCCATCATAGAATGGGTGAGGGATATTAGCAGAAACAAGTCAGAAAGAAAAAGACAGAAACTAAAAGGTTTCACTAATATATGGACAACCAAAGGAAAATACACAATGGCAGGGGGTGGGGGTGTGGAAGGGAGGACCAGCTGGAGCGGCCAGGGAAGGGAGGTGGTGGGTGACCCCCAGGCATTACAATGATGTGAAATATATGTATATATAAATAATTTTTTAAAAATTTTATAAAAATAAGAATGGGTGAGGGACCAGGTAAAAATCTAGCCCACAGTCTGAGCTGGACACAGGAGATGGAATATTGAAAGAACCAGTGCTTACGAGACCGGAGAAACAACTATGGAAACACGATGTCACGAATCCACACCTATGTGCTCACCGGGTCTGGAAGAGCCAAGACCTCATTTCTGAGATGGCATCTAGGAGAGCAATGCGTCCCTCCCCACACCACGGGAGAGGAAGGCCGAAGACTGGGGGCATCGGCCCCACAGCAAAGCTGCAAACGGAGGCAGAGGAGATGATCTACAATGGCCATTCACAGATGCCTCTATCCACAGAGAAGCTTCTTCACTGACACTGGCTGGGGGTGAGGCCCCTTAAACCAGAAGCCAGAACCATCAGTTTAAGCAGCAAAACAACCAGAGAAGGGATTGGAGAAGACAGCCTGCAATGAGAAAACATGGACAGACCACAAACAAAAGAGTCTGGCTGCCCAACGCAAAGCTAACACTGAAAAGCTACCAGCACGTTCGCCTGGTCCCAAGAACACAGTCGGTGGCCCAGTGAAAGGACATTGCCACAGGAAAGAAAGAGACTAATGAACTTAATACAGACTAGCAATCAACAAAAAGAGGAGTTTAAGTGAAAGGAGGGGGCGCCAGAGGGAGAGGGAGGTATCCCAAAAACCATTTACCGAGGTTGTGATTTAAACAATAAAGATAAATAATTTTTTTTAAAAAACTAGATATTTTGATTCTTTGGTTTACGACACTGTATATATTTTAGGGCTATAGGTTCACACTTCTCCAAATGTATGTTATCATAACACACCCAGTACCAAAGCACCAATAACTTCCATCATAGCCTGTTGGGCCCTCTTAACACTTTACTTCCCACTCCTCACATTCCCATTTCCGTAACCTCAAAACTACATGGGGGGGGGGCGGGATTTTAGAGACTGTATAGTGGGAACTGTGGATACTAATTTTCCCATCCCTCTTGCAAGCTTACTGTTATTTGTTTAGGGACTTGACTGGATCAGTTCAGTGAAGCCTCTTTTCCCGTGCAGAGTGGAACCTTTGATGTCATTCTCCGGAGGCCACAGTCTTGTGCATGTGCACAATTCCCTGACCACCAGGGATGACTGTGGTTAGAGCTGGTCTCTCTGTGACTGTCTATAACCTGATGACCAAGTTAAACTTCTGACTGTTCTGCCTCTATTGGCATCACACCCAGATATTAGCCTTCATTAATTACTAGCTGATTGCACTTTTAAAGTGGCCATGGGGCATAAATGGTTTTACAGTCTTGTTTAATGAAAGCCAGGCCCCTTTTTAGGGGTGGGATGTTGCCAGTGTTTGAAACTTGCTCCAAATGATAAGGAAACATTAAAAATCACATAAAATATGGCATGAATAATAAAATAAATGTATTGGTGGTCGTGGTAAATACAAATAAGATCTACTCCATTATTAAAAATTAAGGTTCACAAATCAGATAAAGAATTCAGTTTTATGTTATTTAAATGAAGTACAAAATAAAGCTAAAAGATTCATGTAAGGGAAAAAGAAAGATAAAACAAATGCAAATAAAGAGAAATCAAAGATGAAAAAACTTCCATTAGTGAAATTAGAGATAAAAATGGCAATGAAATTTATAAAACCAAAATATGAAAGATAGAGTCACCTAATAATATGATTAGTAAGTGGATCCTGTAGTTTAACAGCATCCTCAAAATGAACATGTATACTGGATCCAATATGCCCTTTTCTCCCCTCATACCCTGGGACACTTACAAAAATTAAACAGAAAACTGCACTAACTATGGCACCTAGACAGGGTTCACTTGCTGCAGGAGACGCCCAGGACCCTGCGTGATAACACTTACACTCAGTTTATTATAGAGAAAGGACACTCAAGTCCGAATCTCCATCACAGCATGTGTGCTGCCCAGGTGCAGACTCCTACTCCTTTTCCTCAGGTTCTACCAGATGTTCTGCATATATCTTATACTTTCCCGCCCCAGTCTTAGAATCAATCATTTCTTCAAAGAGCCCTGATTCTGCTTTATTGGAGAATGCTATTTAGAAACAAGGATGGGATGCAGATGTGCTCATTGCTGCTGGCTTGTCACTACTTCATGGCCGTCTCAGCTGTCACAGCCAGGAAATGGCTCTCAGCTTACTATCCTCTGTATAGACATAGATCTGGATTTCTATATCTAGCTACCAACAAAATCCCAGTATTTATACAGCATTCTTTTTGCTTTTAGCTAAAAATGTTTCGAACTTATTTAGTCACTTTTTCTCATACCCTCTTCAGTGAAGTTATGTCTATGTTTGTAATCCAATTAGATTCCTTTGTGACACTCTGCATCCCACCCTGGGGTCACTGACCAACAGAATGATTTTTACAATTTGTCGATATTAAAGTTCACTCTTGATCTCTACATTTTACAGGTTTTGACCATTGTGGAGTCACGTACTCACCGCTCTTGTGTACAGCCCCTATTGTATTCATTCCTCTCTCTCCCGCTCTCCCATCCCCTGGCAGTCACTTATATCTGCCACTGAATAATGACCCGAAGATATCCATGTCGTAATCGTCCAAACCATTATTACCTTACATGGCAAAAGACATTTTGCAGATGGGATTAAGTTAAGGATCTTGTGATGGAGACATAGACTGTCTTCTCCAGGTGGGCCCCTATGGAATCACAGGGGCCCTTAAAAGAGGGCAAGAATGTCAAAAGATGAAGACATGAGGGTGGAAGCAAGAGATTGCAGTGATGTGAGGAACAAGTCACGTGCCAAGGAATACAGTTGACCTCCAGAAAAGTCATGGGAACAAATTCTCCCTAAAAGCTCCCAGAAGAAACCAATGATACAACACCTTGACTTAAGCTTAGTGAAACTATAAACTGCTAAGTTTGTCATAATTTTTTACAGCAACAATAGGAAACTGCTACACCTCTCTATAATTTTACCTTTTTCAAAATGTCATGCATGGAATTATACCATAGCTTTGAGTCTGATTTTGGCTTCTTTCACTTGTAGAATGCATTTAAGATTCAGTTATATTTATGTCCAATGGACTGGGTGGGTGGTGTGATGACAGATATCTGAAGAGGTGTAAACCTATACTGCTGAATCACATATAGTGTTGTAAACCAATGTTACCTCAATTAAAAAAGATTCAGCCAAATTTGTTCTATAACTTTTGTGACACACAAAAATGAGTCAACTATGTTGTTGAGTGAATTAACTATTTTCTTATCGCTGACTAGAGTTCTGTTTTATGCATGTAACAGTCTGTTTATTCATTCACCTGTTGAAGGCCATCTGGTTGTTTCCAGTTTTTGATGAGTAAAGTTACTATAAACATTTGCATACAAATTATGTCACAGTCATTTTCAATTCCCTTGACTGTTTAAGAAAACTCACAGGTATTCATAAATTTTAGGACAAGGAGATGTTGATTTAAGTATCATTGCCAAGAGTCAAGCACTGTGGCGCATGCCTGTAAGCTTCAGCCTATGAATCGTCTGGGGCTAAGGATTGCAGTTTGAGTTTCGCTCGGGGCAACACAGCGAGACCTAGTCCCCAAAAATAGCTGAGAGTGGTGGCGCACGCCTGTAATCCCAACTACCTGGGAAGCTGAGGCTGGGGATTGCTTGAGTCTGTGGTACCCCGGGCAACATGAGCCTGAGGTTCCATGGGCAAAAATAGCGAGACCTAGTCTCAAAAAAATAGTATCATTGCCAGGGAAACAGACTATTGATAACATGCAAACAAAAAGAATTATAGACTTTTTAAGGTCAAAGTTATGCTCACAGAGTAAGTCAGAAGACCCCTTTTATCTTACAAGACCCCTTTGTTAGAAATAACACTTTCAAGGACATTTTAAGAGACCAGAAAATCATCCTACTCTGTAGCTGGGATTGCTTACACCAGCAGTTAGGAAAGCTGTGGTTTTCCAGACCAAATGCTGAAATTTCATTACTTAGAACTAAGAGAAAAATAAAGACAGATCTAAGACCATCAAAACATTGAAAGGAAAGGGACAAAAATGAATTACAAATAATTGGAATATGAGCATGTAATGTCAGTCTACAGTGTTAATAGGAAAACCTGACAATGAATATTTGATTTTCTGGTTTACTATATTGACAATCCATACAGTCCTAGTCCTTAGTACTGTTTGCTATGAAACTTTGTCAAAGAGTTACATGAAGTCATTAAAACTTACCTGTTTTTTCCATCAAATGTGCAGTGACACCTCAGTCAGTGGAGTTTTGCCTGAACAAAGAAAAAATAAGTCATTCAAACATAAAAGTGGCAAAAATTTTCCCTAACAGACCAAACTACAGAGAAATAATTCCAAGTTGCACCCTTCAATGCAAAATCAGAAACAAGTCATATATTAGCCAAAAAGCTTATGTAACCAACTACAACGTGCATAAAAATATTTGTCAAGGTAAGAGATTTTTTCTTACTTTTAAGCTAGTAAGTTAGTCTGTTACCATTTCTTGGAGGCCAGCATCACTGTGACAGAAAAGGGTCATCAATCTGTTTGTGTCAGTTCCTTATGTTCCCAAGCCCCACCTGGGACATGAACACGTGCACATATGCAATACAGCTGGGAAATATTGGCCCTGGGGAATACGTGCCTTTTATGGAAAGGCTGTTCTTTATCCCAGAAGGAGATATCACCTCATCCCTCCAGGCACCTCCCTGAAAACACAGTCTTGAGAAATGGCCCAGGTAAAAAATTGTCAGGACCTTGCATTCTTGAAATAGCCAGCAAGAACAAGCAGGGTTAGCCCAGGCCCAGGCAGAACGCGGTTCTCAACAACATCATGATTGTTACGGAGACAAAAGGGGCCATCCCTCCTTCCACATGAAGCGGACCCTAAGATGCACTGCCTGCTTTTTTGCCCCCAGGAATGGTTTCTTTCACCACAGTCTTCCGGGAAATATAATGCATCCGTGTTTAGCTGGTGCCTGCAAACTGAATAAACCGTATTTCTGCTTCTTCTCTGCTAGCCAATCATTGAGAACGCTCCAGGAAGCCATATATGTGCATTGAGGGAGAAGTAAATCAGTCGGAGCAATTGTCACTGAAGTTTAAAAACCTCTCCTTGGCCGGGCAAGGTGGCGCGTGCCTGAAAGCGGCAGCCTCGGAAGTCGCGGCGGGAACCGGGGATTGTGGTTCAAGTCCCCGCTCGGGGCAATTTAGCGAGACCTAGTTCCAACAAAATTAGCTGGGCGTGGTGGCACGCGCCTGTAATCCCAGCTACCTGGAAAGCTGAGGCTGGGGATTGCTTGAGTCCGTGGTACCCTGGGCAACATGAGCCTGAGGTTCCCCAGGCAAAAACAGCGAGACCTAGTCTCTAAATAAGTAAATAAATAAATAAATTGCCTCTCCATGCAGTTTACCTGTGCCTTGTGGTCAACCTGGATGCGATCTTAGAAAATTTTGTCACTTATAATAGAGTACTGTTGTCACATCCAATTTTATGTTTCCATGGTTCAGATAAAATCTAGTTCCTGATAACCATTTCAAGCGGCATACCTCACACCTTATTCTCACCTTGCAGCTCTCCTGCCCATACTTCCCACTAAAAGAACCCAGGTCAAGCTGGAGGGCAAGGAAACCTGCTAATACTATCGGCTCCCAGAATACAGAGCAGATAGAGAAGGGTGGTGTGAATTTGGAAGGGCAAATGGAAGATAGTCAGCACAGTCCATAAATGGCATTGATGTCACTGGCATGATTTTCTAAAACATTAAACCATTCTTGGTAAAGTTCCAAAAAAAATAACACATACTGCTTTTAATTTACACAGTAGTTTCATTCCTGGAAAATTCCAGGATATTAAAACCGTGCAAAAAATACTTTGAGTTATGCTTGCTTCAGCAGCAATATACTAAAACTGGATTTATACAGAAAAGATAAGCATGGTCCCTGCTCTAAAATAACATGGAAATTTGTGAAAGCTTAGCATTATTTTTGTAAAATAAATATTAGGGAAAAAAAGGACTGCATTTACATGTGAAATGAAATGGGGTTTAAGCTCAGATAATTACAAATAGGTTTTCATATACATGAATGTATAGGGGGGACATCTGAAAATTATCTAAGAAAGATGTAGGAAAATTTGTCCTTGTAAGAATGTCACATGCATTAAAAGACATGACATACTTGGCTCCTGCCCACTAAATACCAGATCCTTGTCAGGGGATTCCTGTCAATCACTGTAACAATCAAAATAACTACACCTATTTTCAAAGCATTTCCTTAAGTGGTACTTTTCCTCAGAAGACCCTTGTAAGGTGAAACACTCTTGTAAGGTGAAACACTCAACTTTGCGGGATTTGGGCTTGATACTTCATCAACTTAGTTTCTGGGGGCAATATTGAATGGAAGAAATGACATTTCAATTTATGAGTCCTTGTTCAATCAAAGGCACAAAGTCTCTGACCCAGTTATCAAGCATTTTTGCCATTTCTGGCAATGCATATTTGTGAATGCTAATTTTCTAATTTAGTATTAAAAAGAAGAAATAGCTGGCAGGATGTGAAGCTTAAGCTTCACACGAAGTCAGATAAAAGTTCATAAATAACCACGTCTTGTGTTACTTGATAATAAACTAAAACGTTTGTCTAACATACATTTCAAGTAGCTAAAACACATTTATATGAAATTACAAAATACAGACATAAAAATAAAAAAGTAAAATCATCACATTATGTGGCAGACAGAATAAGGACACCCCCTCAAAGACATCTATAACTTAACCCTGGAACTTTTGACAAGGCAAAAGGGACTTTGCAGGCCGGGCACGGTGGCTCGTGCCTGTAAGCTTCAGCCTATGAAGAAGCCGGGGGCTAGGGATCGCGGTTCGAGTCCCGCCTGGGGCCCATAGCGAGACCGAGTTCCAAAAAAAATAGCTGGACGTAGTGGCACGTGCTTGTAATCCTAGCTACCTGAGAAGCTGAGGCTGGGGATTGCTTGAGTCTGTGGTACCCCGGGCAACATGAGCCTGTGGTTCCACGGGCAAAAATAGCGAGACCTAGTCTCAAAAAAGCAGACATGACTGAATTAAGGATCTTGAGATGGAGGTTAATCACTTAGGTACTTATAAAAGGGAAGCAGGAGAGTCTGACAATAAAGTAGGTGTGTGATAATAAAAGCAGATATTGCACGCCAGGCATGGTGGCGCATGCCTGTAAGCAGCAGCCTAGGAAGCAGGAAGCAGCCTAGAAAGCAGCAGGGGTCAGGGATCGCGGTTCGAGTTCTGCCAGGGGCACATAGTGAGACCTAGTTCCAAAAAATATAGCTGGACGTGGTGGCGCGTGCCTGTAATCCCAGCTACCTGGAAACCTGAGGCTGGGGATCGCTTGAGTTTGAGGTACCCCAGGCAATGTGAGCCTGCAGTTCCATGGGCAAAAATTGCGAGACCTAGTCTCCAAAAAAATAAAAATAAAAATAATAATAATAATAATAATAATAACAATAAGGCAGATATAGCAGTAATGCAGGCATAAACCAGAGAATGCTAGCAGTCTCTAGAAACCGGAAGAGACAAGGAGTGGATTCTCACCTAGTGCCTCTAAAAGAAACCATCCCGGCAGACACCATTTCAGTCCCATGAGACTCACCTCATACAGGGCCGGGCATGGTTGCACATGCCTGTAAGCGGCAACCTAGGAAGCCAAGGCCGGGGTCAGGGATCGCAGTTAGAGTCCTGTTGGGGGCACGTAGTGAGACCTAGTTCCAAAAAATTATAGTTGGGTGTGGTAGGCACATGCCTGTAATCCCGGTGAGGCTGGGGATTGCTTGAGTTCATAGTACCCGGGGCAACGTGAGACTGCTGTTCCACAGGCAAAAATAGCGAGACCTAGTCTCAAAAAAAAAAAAAAAAAAAAAGACTCATCTCATACATAAGACTCATCTCATACTTTTTTTGAGACTAGGTCTCGCTATTTTTGCCCGTGGAACCACAGGCTCTCATTGCCCGGGGTACCACACTCAAGCAATCCCCAGCCCCAGCTTCTCAGGTAGCTGGGATTACAGGCGCGAGCCACCACACCCAGCTATTTTTTTTGGAACTAGGTCTCGCTACGGGCCCCAGGCGGGACTCGAACCGCGATCCCTAGCCCTGG
>PVHY01024274.1:0-19838 GCA_004024945.1 Uropsilus gracilis
TCTCTGGCCAATTCATGTAACTTGAGGTTGGCATTTCAGGGTCTTTACAAACACTGGTCCACCAGTCTGTCCTTGCCCTGCCCCACACTCCAAGACCCACCTTCTGCCCAGAACTTCCTACCCACTCTGCAGCCCCCACTAATGGCCCCAGTAGCTGGATGGGCTGCATCTGCACAGTACACTTGACTTTAGCAGGAAAGCCACTGTACAACACTGGGATTCAACATATAGTCTTAAGAGGATCTACACTAGCTTTTATTTTTTTTTTTTGAGACTAGGTCTCGCTATTTTTGCCCATGGAACCGCAGGCTCTCGTTGCCCGGGGTACCAGACTCAAGCAATCCCCAGCCTTAGCTTCCCAGGTAGCTGGGATTACAGACATGCGCCATCACACCCAGCTATTTTTTTGGAACTAGGTCTCGCTACGGGCCCCCGGCGGGACTCGAACCGTGATCCCTAAAGCCCCGGCCGCTTCATAGGCTGAAGCTTACAGGCACGATCCACCATGCCCGGCCTCACACTAGCTTCTTGCAGCATGAAATTAAATCTCCAAAGCTGCGGAATATCTGACTGCGAGAGAAGATGGGATACAGGCCATTGCTCTGTTGAGGCTCCTCACAAGGTTTTATCACTGTGCAGTGGGCACCAGCCCAATCTTGTTGAATGACCAAATCAGACCTTCCCAGGTCCCAGAACCAGATCTCTATCACCCAGCCCCACTCTAGCCCCCTACTTGTTCCAGTGGCTCTTGGAGTTCCTGTAGAGTGCAGGAAACATGATGGGGAGGACACGGGCAGCATTGTCACTTATCAGGCTCATGATGTACTCGTTGTTCCAGTAATATAGAGCACGCTCTGCTACCTGGTGGCAATAGGCAGGACTTGGTGAGGCTACGGCTCGCTTTGTGGTAGACCCTTCTCAGTTTCTGGGAAGCCAGGGCTATGATACACTGGGTGTGGGGCTCACCTGGAAATGAGGGCTAGAGACACACTTGGCAAGCTGGCGGAAGAGTGGTTCCATCACTTTGCTGAACTCTGAAGGTTCAATGACGTCTAGAATCTCCTCTAACTCATTCAGGAACATCACTTCCTTGGGGCTGTGAGTCTTGGGCCAGAACTTGAGAAGTCCTACAATCACCTTTGCAGAGGACATGAGGATTAAAGTCTCACTCAACTCCTGCCTGGTTCTCCATGTAGTTTTCCTGTCCTCTCTCCCCCACCCTGGTGGGTACAGCTTAGGTGGCTGCAGCTAACTGTTCATGTTTCTCTGCCCTGGGTCTGTTTCCTAGGTGTGTATAGGTTTGCTTCTTCAGAGACCATGTCACCTGTCAGGCCACCTCCCTCCTGAGCACCTGCTTACAGCACCAGGAAGAGGTGGGCCCTGGGGCCCGGAAGGGGAATTACCGGCTCAGTCAGACTGCTCTCCTTCTCCAGGAATTGTACCACGCAGTATGCCAGCTGCAAGAGGTTGGGGTAGAAAGGAAGTGAAATACAGGGCTCAGCAGGCCTCAGAGAGGTCAGTGATGAAGCCAGACCCCAGAGTGGAAGGGGTGATGTTTTCCCATCCGATCCCTCTGCCATCCCCTCCCAGCTAGAATACCTCCTTCCCTCTCTGCTGCCAGAATGGGGTATTTTCAGCCAGCTCACCTGAGGGTGGTACACACTCAGGGACTTGACCTTGTGAAGGGGAAGCAGAACACGAATAAGGAACATCTTGTGCTCTTCCTTGAGGGGCAGGGCAAAGCCATTGATGATGCTGAGAGTTAAGTTTGTGAAACCAAAGGATCAGAGTGCTGAGCTCAATGCCCCACTCCTCCCAATCATTTTCAATCCCCTGTGCTTCACCCCACCTCTTACCTGCCCAGAATCTCCAGGAGCTCAGCAATCCCATTGTGATGTTCTGTCTCATAAATGAACCTAAAAGAAAAAGACTCTTCTGATAACCTCTGATTCCCTCCAGCTTTCTATAGAGTCCCCTACTCCCTTCTTCCACCCCTCCTTAGCAGGGGCTTGCTTGACTCCTAAGCCTGGGCTCCTGGCCTCACCTGTAGAAGATGTGGTTGATCTGCCTACGGATATAAGCTCGGAGCCCCAAAAACTTGCCATAGATGCGATGCAAGATGGTCTTAAGGAAGTCACGTTCTCGTGGATCCTCACTGTCAAAAAGGTCCAGGAGCTGGGAGTAGGCAAGATAAAAGGTGGCAAATGACCGGGCGCCCAGGAGGCTAAAACTGGGGTGACACAGGACTCTGGCCAGGGAAGTCCAGTGGTCCTCCAGAGAGAGGCCTGGGCACAAGTCTCAGAAAAGGGTGACTGTTATACCACTCCAGAGGGTCTGGACATCTCTGGATGCATGTTTGCATACTCCAGTGTGTTGTTTTTTTTCCTGTCTTCCATTATACTGGAAGCATCTTAACTACAGAATGGTTTCATTTAACCCCTTGTAGTTTCCTCAGGACACCACTGAATACATTTAGCATCAGATGAAAGAGGTGGTATTGAAGTGAAGGGCCTGGACTTAGAGTTCACGGACTGGTAGAAAAGGGAAAAAGAATCTCAGGGACTCACAGCAAGGACAAACTTCTGGTCAATGTACTTCTTGGCTATATTTGGCTGGAAATCAGGAGACTCAAGGAAACGTAAGAAAAACTCATAGACGAGCTGTGGGAGGAAAGGAGCATCCATTTAGAGGGGAGCTTCCAGACACTGGGAGATACCCCTTTGCTGCAGATTTCAGACTTAAGTACCCCATTCCTTGCTCCCCTGCCCTGGTACCTGGAGATGCGGCCAGGCAGCTTCCAGGGTGGGCTCATCTTCCTCTGGGTCAAACTCTGCCCCAGTGGGATTTGATGAAGGTGGCAGCGTCCGGAAGAGGTTCACTGAAAACTGAGGGGTGGCACCCAGGTGAGTCCTCTGTCCAGGCTTCTCTAAGGCCCCCCACTCCTGCCCGCTTTCCCTGTGCCCACCATGGTGACAGCCTCAGGGTAAATAGCCTCGGTGACAACATCGCGACTGTGGGTGATGTACTCCACCATTTCATTGAGTCCTGCCCGTTTCACCTCCTTGAATTTGAGGTCACTGAGTGGATCTGACACAAAGTCAAAGAGGACACAGCACTGGCGTAGCTTCTGGATAAATAGCTCCTCCCGCTCCTGGGTTGGTGAATCTGGGGGGTGAGAAGAGAGGCTCACAGTCAAGTTCTCCTCCCCAGTCCTATCCACACCCTTACAGGGCCTGTCTCTACATCTGCCACCACCTTGCTCTCTGGCACCCCAGCCCCAGTAGAATATCCCCTCACTTCTCTAGAAGTCTCATCCCCCCAAAATACCCCAAACTTGTACTCCAACAATGCCCATCACCCACAAGGCCTGGGGCACCAGTTCCCTTGAATTTTTTCAAGTACCTTTCAGCGCAGGAAGCTTTTGCAACTCCCGGTTCTTGCTGAGGTTGAAGCGGGAAGAGCTTTGCCGGCGTTCCTTTTTGACAATCTGGGGTCCCCCTGAGTACTTGATCTTGCTGAGCTGCGTGGGGGGTGGCGTGCTGTTGCTGGGACGCTTGTTAGATGATGGTGTCTGAGACTGGGGTGGGGGCTGGGGCGGGGGCTGGACCTGGTCAGACAAGTGATTTGTTAAAGTCCACTTCCTGCTACCCAGACAGACCTCCCACCCAGGCCTGGTCCACCCCCCCACCACACACATCCCCGCCCACATATGCCTAGCCAGGTCTGGGCAGCAAGCAGCTGTCTCCTGCCCTGAAGGAGGCTACTGCTGTCTGCCAGAGAGAGTGGCCAAGAAGTCTGCTGCCAGTGCATCTGGAGTCTCCCAAATATTCATCCCTTACTACTCATGATGATACATGAAATCCTGCCATTTGCAGCAACATGGATGGGCCTAGAGGTTGTTACACTGAACTCCCCATGATTTTACTCATGGGAGATGAACCAAAATAAATGAGAGAACAAAACAAAACAAAAGCAGGCTCTCAGAGGGGAAACGGGTGGGTAAACTGGGTAAAAGGGGACCATTGTTTGGTGTAGGACGGAAACTAGACTTGGTGGCAAGTGTATGCGGACTAATCATAATGCTGTACACCTGAAACCTATACAGTATATTTCAGCTTAAAAAAAAAACAAACTATATAGCCAGGCAGGTGGCGTATGCCTAGGCCTGCAGCCTAGGAAGCTGCAGCCAGGATCAGGGATAACGGTTCGAGTCCCGCCGGGGGCACATAGCAAGACCTAGTTCCAAAAAAATACAGCTGGGCTTGGTGGCGCGTGCTTGTAATACCAGCTACTTGGAAAGCTGTGTCTGGGGGTTGCTTGAGTCTGTGGTACCCTGGGCAACGTGAGCCTGCGTTTCCATGGGCAAAAATAAGTGAGACCCAGTCTCAAAAAAAAAAAAAAACCTTTATATAAATATACATAGATGCATTTTTTTCAATAAAAAACTTGATAAATATTCATCCCAGTTCCCAAACAGACTAAACTAACTGATAGATTGATGATGACATGAAACAGAAAAGTAGCTTTCTTGCTGGGGCAGAGGTGGCAGTGAAATGTAGGTATTGCCTAGGAAGGGCCTGAGGAACCTAGTAATGGAAACAGTTCACATCTTAATTGAATCTGGGAAGGGGTTCACAGCATAAATACATGTACAACTTCAGTGACCAGCCAGGCACGGTGGCACGTGCTTGTAACAGATAGCGTATGGAGTCATAGCAGGGTCTGGGGGTCACATTTGAGTCCCACCCGGGGCAAAATAGCGAGATCTAGTCCCAAAAAAATAGCTGGGTGTGGTGCCGCATGCCTGTAATCCCAGCTACCTGGGAAGCTGAGGGCTGGGGAGTGCTTGAGTCTGTGGTATCATGGGCAACATGCACCTGTGGTTCCACAGGCAAAAATAGTGAAACCTAGTCTCAAAAAAAATTTTTTTAAAGATATTCATTCCAATGTCTTAAGAGTTCGGCTGCTAGAAATACAGCTTCTAGTCTAAAAAACTGGGTCTGGGCAGCACACTTTTCACAGCTGTATTTAGAACAGCAAATAAATAAATAAATGGAATATTAGAGAGTTAAAATTATGTTTATGAAAACTGTGCACTAGATGTAATCATACAGGGTTCAGCTGTGAACAATATTTACATAGTCTTAATAATTTATCCAAAATTGGTACCAAGTATTTTGGGAGGAGGGGAAATGTCTGCCTGGAGGTATCACACCGAGACTTTTTTGACAGATGGAAGTCAACAAACAGTATCTCAAGAAAATGTTTAAAGCAGTCAAAGAATTTTTTTGGTTTTTTTTGAGACTAGGTCTCGCTATTTTTGCCCGTGGAACTGCAGGCTCACGTTGCCCAGCGTACCACAGACTCAAACAATCCTCAGCCTCAGCTTCCCAGGTTGCTGGGATTACAGGCACACGCCACCACATTCAGCTTTTTTGGGGGGGACTAGGTCTCACTGTGTTGCCCTGGGGAGGACTTGAACCGCAATCCCCAGACCCTGACGTGACTCCATAAGCTGTTGCTTACAGGCACACACTACCATCATGCCCAGCAATCAGTCAAAGAATCTTATTATTGAATTCAGAAGTCAATCTGTAAGGAAAGAGTTAAGAGTTGCAAAGGTGGACCCATGGCAACAGAAGAGGGGCTGTGGGCAGCCCCATTTCATTGCAAGTCTTAAGAGCTAGCTGACTTTCTGAACAAGATACATATTTTATAGATTTTTTTTTTTTTTGAGACTAGGTCTCGTTATTTTGCCTGGGGAAACGCAAGCTCATGTTGCCTGGGGTAGCACGGACTCAGCGAGCCCCTGCCTCAACTTCCCAGGTAGTTGGGATTACAGGTGCGGGCCACCATGCCCAGCTATTTTTTGAGACTAAGTCTCACTATGTTGCCCCGGGTGAGTTTTCAACCCACAGGACTCAAACGATTCCCAGTCTCAGCCTCGCTCCATAGGCTGCAATTAAAGGCACGCGCCACCGTGCCCGGCCTCAATAAATTTTTTTTTTTTTTTTTTTTGCAACTAGGTCTCACTATTTTTTCCCATGGAACCGCAGGCTCACATTGCCGGGGGTACCATGGAATCAAGCAATCCCCAGCCTCAGCTTCCCAAGTAGCTGGGATTACAGGTGCATGCCCACCACGCCCAGCTATTTTTTTGGGACTAGGTCTCGCTACGTGCTCCTGGCGGGACACGAACCGCGATCCCTGACCCCAGCCGTGGCTTCCTAGGCTGCCACCTACAGGCATGTGCCACCATGCCTGGCCCTCTATAAAAATTTTTAATAAAACCAAACAAAAAGTCTAAAACCATGTAATGACTGAAAATTGCTCCCTGTGCAAAGAAAAAAGGATAACATAAAACCACATATGCAAGATGAGTTAGCCACCTTAAAACACAGCAAGAAAAAAAAGAAAAAGAAAAAAAAAACCCCAAACACAAGCACAGAACCCAAAACCTGATTAAGAAAGAAACAGAACAAGAACAAGTCTACCTCTCTGTAGTGACCATCTCCTGTGGCAGTGGAGTGACAGGTGACTGACTACATTGTCTTCAATGGGAGAAAGAGAGCTAATTTTTATTCATTCATTCATTCGAGGCTAGGTCTCATTATGTTGCCCGGGGCACCACGGATTCAAGCAGTCCAAGGACTCAAGCTGTCCCCAGCCCCAGCCTCCCTGGTAGCTGGGATTACAGGCGCGCGCCACCATGCCCAGCTATTTTTCGGGACTAGATCTCGCTATGTTGCCCTGGGCAGGTCTTGAACCCACAGACTCAAGTGATTCCTAGTCTCGACCTTGCTCCGTAGGCTGGGATTAAAGGCACATGCCACTGCACCCGGCCAACAGCAAGTCTCTTAAAGTAAGGCCCTTGATTTGCACCCCTCTGGGTCACCAAGGTACTGGCATCTAGTAGGCATTCCATAAATATTTGGCTGGCAGTTTAACTGAGGGGCCAGGGTCAGGCCCCTTTTCATAGGCCCTTCCTGTCCTAACTCAGAAACCCTCAGAACAGAGCACTGAGCAGGGACAGGAACACTGTAGGAGGGAGCGACATGAGTGATATTAGGGTGAAGTGCTCAGTGACAGCTGAGGAACAAGACTGAGAGAGAACATATCTTTCCCCATCCTCCTCTGCACCTCCATGAAACATGTACTGAAGGGACATCTAGAGAGTGGAAGCAGTCCTCCAGAAAGGGAAAAGCAAGGCCTGACTTTCCCCTGCTAACAAGGAGAGGGTCAGAATAGATTAGTGGTTTCCCAGCTATTCTCCTGTTAAGGTTTCAAGAGAACAGAGTTGCAAGCTAAAACCAAACTAGAAACAAAACAAAACAAAAACACCATCTGATTTGATGTCTTAAGGTCCCCCCTCACTAGGACCATGTCACTGCAGGTAGGAGTGGCCTGTTCCACCCCCCACCCCATTAGGCTACCCTGGTTTAAGATGACCAATGGCTCCAAGCCCCAGACATAAGAAGCACCTGAGAACCAGGCATGGTGGCGCATGCCTGTAAGCAACAGCTTATGGAGTCGCGGTGGGGTCTGGGGATTGCGGTTCAAGTCCCACGGGGGCATGTAGCGAGACCTAGTCCCAAAAAATACCTGGGCGTGGTGGTGCGCGCCTGTAATCCTAGCTACCTGGGAAGCTGAGGCTGGGGATTGCTTGAGCCTGCGGTTCCATGGGCAAAAATAGCGAGACCTGGTCTCAAAAAAAAAAAAAGAAGCACCCGAGAGACAGCTGGTCCAGCTACCAAAGCTCCTGGCTGCCAAGCCTCAATGAGATGTTCATCACCTGCTCTGTTCACCCCTCCAGCTTCTAACGTCTCCACTCATCAGGTTGGAAGAGGGAGGCAGGTGAAGTCTCCTTCTGCAGTCATCCAAGCAAGGGGAGGACAGGGAAAACAGGCAACCTGCCCTCCATCCCTTGCTCCCCTGCTGTCTTGCCAGGTGCCACTTCTGAGACTCTCGAGTGGCTATCTCCTTTGCCTGAAGCACCTTCACCTCCCACTTCTAAACTCTCAACAGGATTCAAATGCTAGGAAGCCTTCCTGGATTGGGGCCTCCAGCAACCAAGTGGAATTTTGCATTTAAGAACCATGCTCATACTCAGGAGATTGCAAATAAACTTGCCTACTCTGCACAAATCCTGATCTAACCTGATCCCAATACAGCCACCATTAGTAATCACACCAAATAACGAAGCACAAAAGAGATGGAAATGTCATTCAGTGCTATAGAAAGCATCATAAGAGATAAAAAGCAGCGAAAAATGCAGATTAATGTTACAGTTTTTTGCATAATGAATTTTGCATAATGAGATCATTTTAGTTTAACTCCCCCCAGATCACAGGGGTATTCTCTCTACTGTATCTAGTGTTCTACCTGGTTGTCAGAAGAATTAGGGAAGATGTGCAAGAAGAGACAACTTTCAATTTGGTTCTTAGAGGAAAAAAGAGTTTAATAGGCCGGGCATGGTGGTGCATGCTTGTAAGCGGCAGCCTAGGAACCTGCAGCCGGGGCCACAGATTGCGATTTGAGTCCCGCTGGGGCACATAGCGAGACCTAGTTCCAAAATATATAGCTGGGCGTGGTGGCGCGCACCTGTAATCCCAGCTACCTGGGAAGCTGAGGCTGGGGATTGCTTGAGTCTGTGGTATTCTGGGCAACGTGAGCCTGAAGTTCCACAGGCAAAAATATAAAAATAGTAAGACCTAGTCTAAGAAAAAAAAGAGAGCTTAATGGGTAAAAAAAAAAAATGGGGTGGGGGGATAGAAAGCACTAGGAGAGGTGCTAGAAGAGCAAGGTGCAGCCAGTTTGGAGGAGTTGAGAGGTCAAGCTGGGATTTTAACTTGTGAACAGTGAGATGACAATAGAGGATTTTAAGTAGTGGGCTGATAAGCCAGAAATGTTCACAGGGTACCAACTCAAGCTATAGGCAAGATCAGATGAAATGGGAGAATTGGGTAGTTCCTTCTTCCCTCCCTCTGTCCCCATGCCTGGAAATCAGGATAAGGCACAACCATGGCCTGAAACAGCTTTTTTCAAAGACAGACCAGAGAAGTCCTTTGCTACCACAAGTCACAGTGACTCCTGATCTCCTAAGGCCCTGATCTCCTTTTTGCCCTAAGACTTTCCGAGGATCCCCAAGCCAGCACTATTATGTCGTTCAGTGCATGGGACACCTGTGTCTGGAGTCCAGTTTGAATCACACCCTGCTGTTTACTCTTGAAGTAAAAGCTATTTAACCTCTCTAAGCCTTTGGTGGCACCTACTAAATGGGATTGATGATAACAGTAGAATGGCCACCTTATGGGAGTGCTGTGAAGATCAAATGAGAAGATTATAAAATCGTGCATGCCAAGTACTTAGTGCCCTACCCAGTACAATGCATGGTTGAACAGCTTCAAAATTCACTTCCCCAAATTCACAGTGATCCAACATCTGTGAATGTGACCTTAATCGGAATTGAATCTTTGTAGCTGTAAATAAGTTAAAACTAGGCCCTAGTGTTGGGTTGGCCCTAAATGTAATGACTGGTGTCCTATAAGAAGAGAGGAATGCGGTCACAAAGGAGAACTCTGGACAGCGGGCACAGTGGCGTGTACCTGTAAGTGATAGCTTATGGAGTTGCGGCGGGGTCTGGGGATTGCGGTTCGAGTCTCGCCCAGGGCAAGACAGCGAAACCTAGTCCCAAAAAATAGCTGAGCGTGGTGGTGCACACCTGTAATCCTAGCTACCAGGGAAGCTGAGGCTTCCCTGAGGATTGCTTGAGTCCATGGTACCACAGGCAACATGAGCCTGCAGTTCCATGGGCTATAAAAATAGCGAGACCCAGTCTCAAAAAAAAAAAACAAAGGAGAACCCCATGTGAAGTTGAGGCAGAGAATGGAGTGCACAGCTGCCAGATAAGGAATGCCCAGGACTACTGAAAGTCATCAGAAACTAGGAGAGCAGTGTGGAATAGATTCTTCCCAGCATCTCAGGGGGATACAGCCTGTGTACACCTTGATTTCAAACTTCTGGCCTCCAGAACTGTACGAGAATAAATTTCTGTTATTTTAAGCTACTCAATTTGTGTGGTAAATTGTTAAGACTGCCCTCGGAAGCTAACTCACAAACCCTTGCTCCACAGAAGCAAGGTTGCTTGCCACAGTACTAGGACCGGGTGGGTAGGCTCTGGTGAATGCCTGACACAGGGCAAAATTGGCTGATGAGCCCCATGCGCTGGAAAAATGGCAAGGGAAGCACTGTGACAAACAGCTTTTGATGAACTGAGCATCACAGCCTGGACCCTAATTTCCCACCATCTCTCTGCCTGGGACCATTAGGGTGGTTTCTAGAAAATCACAGAGCAAAATCTCTGCAGCTCTCCCCCTACAGCTGAGTTCTGAGCAGCACCATACTCAGAAACCAGAGGGCTGGATATGGCCGGCTACCTTCCACAGACCATCCCATTGCAGAAATACTAGCTGTTGGTCTCAGCACATTTCCTAACCTGTCTGAATCCTCATTTTTCCATCTGCAAAAGGACAGACTTAGACTCAAAGGTTTGTTCCAGCTCTTATTTAAAGTTGGTTTATTTGTTCATTCACTTATTCACTCCCGAAAGCATTCAAGCATGGGTGCCTCAGGGTGCCTGGCACTCCCATGCTGAATGAGAGCCTCAGAGAGCCCACATGCCAACACAGGAGGCAACTGACACCCAGTGCACTCACACGGTGCTGTTTCACTACAGCTCCGGCTTACGTGCTGCTGTGCACACTACAGGGCCGAGAGAACACCCAGAAGGGGCCCTGGCTACCCTGGAGATGTGGGCGGATGTCAAGGAGGCTACCTGGAGGAGATGATATCCAATCTAACTAGTACCTGAACAAGAAGGACTTAGGCAAAAGGCAGGGATTATTCCCTAATGACTCCCTTTCTGTCCCTTTAAACCCTGTTGCTAAGTCGGTCTTGCTGCTCTACATGTCAATTTTCGGCTCCTAGCCACCTTCCCTGTGGGTCTCCCAGATGTCACCATTCCTGAAGGGGAGCCTGAGCCCAGGGGGAGTGTCCACAGAAGTATTTACTGACGGTCTCTTCTGAACCAAGTGCATAGTTCACAGTAACAGCCAGCTCCTTCCCTGAACTCAGTGTGGTGCAGAGAAACACATACGGGCTCATGATGCTATAACCCCGAGTGCTGAAGGCTACCCTGGAGACCCGGCCAGGCAATGGTGTAAGTGCCAAGGAAGATGAGATTTACCTTCCGTGGTCCTCAACAACCTGGCCTATAAAATGGGGAAAAACTGGAAAAACTACACTATCTGCTTCTTTCGATCACTCAAGGGAGTTCTGAAATGATGATTACAAGTGTGCACAGCACTTGATCTCTTGAAAGGTGATAGGGACCAGAAGTACCCAGAAAAATCGAAATCCCAGGCACTTGTTAATTGATCTTTTCTCCCCCCCAAAGCCACAAGACCTGACATAATTGGAGAGGTCTGTTTGCTGTTCTCCATCCCTCTGAACAGTTTAACATGGCAGGGCTTATAGCAGAACCGGGCACCCACATGCAGGTATTACAGATACATACTCAGCATATAGCATATCCATAGGCTGCTCAGAGTCCCATGCCTGCCACTGGACACACTCCCAACTTGCACACATCCCCCAGACCTTCTTAAGTCCCTGCACTCACCAGTGCCCACACCACTTGCCATTTACTGACTTCCAGTCCTAGACCCCTGCACTGATTTCTGCTGATAACTGCCCTTCAGCAGGGACCATGGCCTGTAGACTCAGCCCTGCCTGATGGAGGGATACCAGCTCCCCCCATCTCCTGACCAACAAGTCAGGCAGAAGCTACTCAATACCTACTTGGGCACCCATGCACTTTTTCCCTTCTCCCCAGGATCCAGTATCCCTAGCTTTCTGCCCTATGAACAAAGGAATCCATGGCCCTCTGAATTTTGGTAGCTTAGTCAGAGAAATGATTTTCACAGGAATTGCTGAGGAGTCTAAAAAACTAAGAGCTTATTTGGTTTAAAGAGCCAGCGGGAAATCCTGCCCAAGGGCATTCTGGATGAGCCATCTGGGTCCCTCCCAGGTAGTGGAAGCAGTCTTTCTTTCTGCACAAATAACTTCTGTCCTCTGGGCTCCCTTGCCCCACAAGCCATTAAACTGAAGGACCTGGGGCCTGCATCCCAATGGGGTTGCCCACGTTCATTACCTCCTCAGTATTTTCGCCTCCACCATCCTTGCCTGAGCTGCTGGGCTTGGCCGTGCCTTTGGCAAGCTTGGGGGGCTCCTGAAGGAAAAAGATGACAGTAGAGTTAGCAGATACCAGGGCATGGGAATGTTCTCCCCTGAAGCACTCACGCCTCATGTCTTTCTGTAATTATCTTCTATCCCAGTGAATCAATCAGTCAATTAAAAGCAAGAAGCACCTACTTTGGACCTATGAGGGTGGGGAGGGGCTGCTGCATACAAAGGGAGATTCAGTGTGAGGTGGGAGGGTTAGGAAGACATCCCTAATACACAATAATTAAGCCTGATAATGCTCTTCCCCCTCACAAGCAGGAGGGTAAGTGAGGGCCTTAAGGCTGGGGAAAGGTCCTGTCCATTAAGAACCAGGGTGAGGAGAGCTGAGGAAAAAATACAGACTGGCTTTTAAGGGTTGACCTGCTGAAGGGCAGGGGATTACCACTCTCCCCCAAAGGTTAGATGGAAAGGTTACCTGGAAGCATTTTTGCGAGTATCACAGATAGCACTAGACTAGAGGGTGCTACCCCAGCTGAGAACAGGGACAGTGCAGATACAGGTGTCCCAAGAGCATCTGGGCGAAAAGCACAGCCAGGGTCAGGCGAAGGGACTGGATTGCTTCAAAGAATGAGCACTAGTCTGAAGTTCCCCTTGGGGAGCTGGCAATTGGCTCAGAGCCCTGGCTTGCCCAGCATCCCTTCCGATGCTCCGGGCCAAAAAAAGCAACTGCACAGGGACAGGTTGGGGAAAATGTGAAAAAGACTTGAGGATTTAGGTCTAACTGCAAGCTGCACACAAGTCATGCCTGTGCTGTGGTATTATGGGACATGGAAGCACCCCGGGTCCCTGCCCTTGGCACTGATGGGACCATTCTGGAGGATCTAGTTCTGTGCTGAGCATCAGATCTGGGGAGGGACAAAGAAAATCCTAGTTTTTCTTCAAGGGAAATACAAGCCATACTGGGAGTGGATTCAAAGGCCAGTCCTGAGAGCAACAGCTGCAGGAACTGGGATAGTTAACAATGGAAGGGAGGAGTTATAGGGGCTGTGGGGGGTGGGGAAGAGAGATTTTTACAAACAAATGAAGGGTTGCCATGTGGACTAAAGATGTAACTTGTTCTCTGTGGACCCAGAGGCCAAGATCCATGGGCTGAAGGGCCAAGAAGACTGGCTGAGGCTCCAAACAAGGAAGAATTTTCTTCCAGAACAGCTACACAGAAACTAACGCCTAGTGAGGCTGCAAGCTCCCCATCCCTGAGAGTATCCAGCAGAGGAACATTCATGCCTCCTCTAAGGCATGTGACAGAAGGGATTCAAGCCTTAAATCACCAAATTGGAAGACCTTGGAAATCACTTTCAGCTCAGAGATTCTGCAACTCAATAGCACCGAGTCCTTCAAATGAGAAGTGTTAAATCAAATGATTGTGACTACAGGGGCAAAAGGATTCCAAGGAGCTGAACACTCTGTGTGGGCTGCAGCAGGGGGAAGGCTCCCTGGGGGTGGGGAGGAAGAAAGTCATTCCCAGGTGTGGAGCATGGGACCCAGCAGTGACAGAGAAAGGAGCTCTTCCTTCAGGCTGTCACTCTCCCTCCTGATGACCAGGCTACCCACACTGACCCCTTGCGAAGGGGCCAGACAGTAACTCCGAGCATGAGATAGAGACAAAAAGGAGGAGGGGGATGCAGGTAGGACACAACACAGAGGTGATTATCTGCACACACCCCAGATGTAGGCTCCCTGGACAAAGCAAACCCATCATCTGTCTACCTGATCACAAGTTCCTTATTCTTTGTTGTAACTCTCCACCCACCTGACAGCACTCAAAGACATATCTCTCAAGGAATGTGCCTACAGAGATCCCAGCTGCTTTGGTGTGTGTAGGTGTTGGAGGCGTGGGGAGAACCAGGCTCACCATCCTTGTTCTCTGGCTCCTGGAGAACAGGTAAACTGCATACACTTCAGCCCAGCAGTCCAGCACTGCAAAGCACCATGGTTTGGAGCCAGGCCTGTGTTGCAGGCTCAATTCTTATTTGCTATCTAGTCACAGCAAGTTAAGTACACTCTCTGATCCTCGGTAGCCTTGTCTATTAAAGTGAGGACAATCAGAGTACCTAATTCCCTTTAGCAAAGTGTCTGGCTTATGAAAATGCTATTAGTCAATGTTGTCATTATTATTTACAAGAAGAAAGTGGGAGGGAGTACCTCACCCAGGATCCTCAAGGAATCAGTCCCAGATAAGAATAAGAGAGGTTTCCAAATTCCCTCAGGAAAGTGACTCAGCACCCAGTCAGGAAAGGCCTACTGTGTGCAAGGGAGAGGCCACACCAAAACAGAGCTTAGTTATTATCTCAAGGAGAGAGACTGGTCCACAATTCATTTCAATCCAAGGTAACATAAGTGATTTACCAAGCATCCTACAAATCCACAGGAGAGACAGCTCACTCCCAACTGAGGGTTCAGGCCGGGCACAGTGGCTCGTGCCTATAAGCTTCAGCCTATGAAGCGGCCGGGGCTAGGGATTGCAGTTCGAGTCCCGCCTGGGGCCCGTAGCGAGACCTAGTTCCAAAAAAATAGCTGGGTGTGGTGGCGCGCGCCTGTAATCCCAGCTACCTGGGAAGCTGAGGCTGGGGACTGCTGGAGTCTGTGGTACCCCGGGCTACGTGAGCCTGCAGTTCCAGGGGCAAAAATAGTGAGACCTAGTCCCCAAAAAAACACAACAACCAACTGAGGGTTCAGGGAAGGTTTCAGGGAGGAGTCGGTGAGAATGGCCAGAACTGGAACCAGCGGAGATGAAGTAGAAAAGGGTGATTCTCCACCCACCCTTCCTCTTGGCTCCTACACCACTAAGGCAAGCCTCAGTCACATCATCACCTGCCTCCCCCTCAGGACCTGACAAGCACTTAAAGGAGGCCGAATGCAACTGGAAATCAAAAGCAGAAAGTTAAACCTTAAAGGGGACTTAAGAAAAAAATAGGCCTGGGCCTGTGCATGCCAGTCCCTCTGATCACACCTATGGTCGTCTATGTAAGAACTTCTTTTCTAAAAATATAGCTGGGCATGGTGGCGCGCCTGTAATCCCAGCTACCTGGGAAGCTGAGGTTGGGGATTGCTTGAGTCCATGGTACCCGGGCAACATGAGCCTGCTGTTCCACGGGCAAAAATAGTGAGACCTAGTCTCAAAAAACAAAAGCAAACAAACAAACAAACAAACAAAAAAAAAAACCTTCACACAAGCTCATTCCCCAAGAACAGGGCCTGAGTGGGGCACACATAACTGCACCCAAATCAGCACCCAGGAGGTTCAGTGTCTAGTATGCCATCACTGACCTTACACTCCGCTCCTATGAGATCAAGGGGACAATCCAGAGTCAGAGCAGCCTCAGGGGAAAGAGACTAAGGGCATACATAAGGACAGAGATGGTAGTCCAGCATTCCAGTCAATCAGAGGGCAAATCAAAGAAAGACAGCTCTGGGTTGATAAAGTGGGTGAGCAGGATACCAGGCCAGAGCCAGTGTCCCCCTAACCCCCATAAAGGACCATCCCCAGGAAAGAAGTTGGGGGAGGCTGGAACTGGTATCCTAGCATCCTCTGTGTGAGTCTGTACCTCAAAGGAACCACACTTCTGAGTCAGACCTCAGCAACAGCAGGAAGTAGAGGGTAGAGAAAGACAGGGCTGAGGAACAGGGGAAGGCGGTATGGAGGTAGAAGAGAAAGGTGAAAGAAGAAAACATCAAGAAGCCGCCTGTATCTGGACACCATAGCAGAGGTACGGTGTCCAGGGTGCCTGATCTGTGGAGTAAGAAGGAAAACTATTCTGACAGGACAGATTCCCAGTTGGAGAACAGTGTGCAGAAAGACAGAAGTTCAGCACGGATGCAAAAGAAGGGAAGATGCAAAGGTTATCCTAAGATTAAGAATAAGGGGTAGAAGTCTGCTCAGATTAAGAAAAGTGAGTGATTTAGGATCAGCAGTGAGAGGCAGCTTTGGAACAGAAGAGGCATTTAAGTCAAAGATCTGATGTTGCAGCTGGGCCTCCAGCAGGCTGTGTGACCTTGGCCAAGTCCCTTCCCCTGTACGGGCCTCAGTCTCCACATCTGTACCATGAGGGATGGCACTGAATGCGCTCCGAGGCCCCTGCCGGCACTAACGTTCTGAGGTTCCATCAGCAGAAGGAAGGGCTCAGTCAGGAAGGGCTTACAAGTTTGTGTGTGAAGGAAGAAGTAGAGGGAGGGGCCTAGGCCAGATCTGGTGGAGGAGAGAGAAAGCAGAGCTGTTCTAGGTCAGGGAGCTTGGCGGGCAGGGAGAAGGGGCTGTGGGGGACAGTGGAGAAGGCCGGCTCAGGCCCAGGCCCAAACGGGTGAGAAGCGGAAGGGGGCAGCTCTGGAGGAAGGTGCGGTCTCAGATGAGGGTCTGTCCCAAACGGATGGGGGTTGGGGGAGTGGAGTGCACGGCGCAGGGGAGTGACCTAGGAGTGGGGCAGAGCTAAAGGGAGCAGGTTACCCTGGGCCGGGGGTAGATGGAGGGAGGTGTATATGGGGCGACTCTACCCTGGGTAAGGTGAGGGAGTTTTCCTAGCTGCGGCACAGGCTGGGGGTGCGACCAGCAGCGGGGGCGGAGGGCTGGCCCCGGGAGTCCTGCAGGGGCCGGACGAGAGGGTCAGTCTGGGGTTGTCCCGGGCCTGGCTCGAGCCCCTCCCAGAGCTCCACGCAGGCCCCAAGGCAGAGGTGCGGGGAGGAAAGACCACGCTCACCTTCTCCTTCTTCAGTTTATAGGGCATCTCGGCCCGTCCGGACCCGGCCCAGCTCCTGTGGCCCCGCTCCTGCTCCGGCTCGGCCGCACTCGGCCCGCTCAGCGTCTCTTCGCCACCGCCTGCGCGCTGCGCCCGGGTCGAGCGGTGTCTGCGCCTCCAATTGGCCCGAACTCCTACAAACCTGCCTGACAACCAGGCGCCGCCTCCTCGGATTGGTCATTGGAGCCAAGCAGCTTCCTTTTTTTCTCATTGGAAAGGGAGAGTACAAACCGCCAGGGTTCGGCGCCCAGAATTGGCTAAAGTGGGATGTCCCGCCCTAAAGTGGGTCGAGCTCAGGAAAAGAGGCGGGGGAAAGGGAAGCCAAAGCCCAGTTTCGGGTGCCGCACTCTGAGTCTGTGTGCGTCCGCCTCGGCCATTCTTCGTAGCCCTTGGGACCCAGTTCTAAAGTCTTTCTCACTCTTCTCCCAGTCTTTCTTTTCGCCCATTCCGTGGTGAAGGAAGAAACCCTAAAATGAAAAGAATACCTTTCGTCGTTAGGGTAACTTAGCACTAATTGCATACTCCAAATTGGTGGAGAGCTCCCTAGAGTCTTCGAGGGCATCAGTTTCCCTGGACAGGGCTTGCAGGGGATCGTAGGGGAAGCCTGACGCCTGGGATCTGGGTGAGATGAAATGAGAACCAGTGTTTGTGTAACTTTGGAAAGAGGGTCCCTCCTGCAGTAATTCCTACTGCAATAATGTTCTGGGATTGGGGCACCATCATATCTGAATGTCATGGAAAATACAGCCTTCTCTCCCCACCGTTCCCAAACTGGTGTCCTAATGGACAAGATCAGTTTCTGGCTTCTAGGAATTCAGTCTGTGAAATGCACAAATGTATATAAACCGGATGATTCAGATACAATGTTATAAAGTACACAAACCTACCTGTGACTGGAGGAATTTATTTTAGAAAGTGAACTCCAGACTAACTGAAGAAAATGGAGAAGGTTCAAGAATAAATCTGTGGTCCTTGCAAGAAGAAAACGACATTTTAAGACAGTGGTCATGGCATGGAGGAGAAATGATGGAACTGGGGAATGTGTATAATCAACAGAACTTGGTGATCCATTGGATTGTGGGGGAGAATAATGACTGGAAGCTGCCAGAGCTATCCAAGGAAAACTGAGGTTATAGTGCAAAGGAAGTAATCGTGTCAGATTCCAGGAAAAAACCGAGTAAGATAGAGATCAAATAGCATCACCTTTATCCTGCAGTTAAGGGACTGCCGGTGATATTTGTGGAAAAGTTTCAGAGTAGTGGAGGGAAAGTTAATGTCATAGTGAGTTTAAGAGTGAGGAGCGGTATGGGGGTAAAGACAACCAATATAGGCTCTTGGTTATCTTACAGAAGTATTGTTTGGTTCAATGTCTCAGGATGATTTCAAGGTAACACAAAGTGGAATGGGTGCCAACTGTTTTTGCTGGTGGAAAACAACATTTATATCTGGGTAGGTATTTTTGTATGTATGGTTGCTGACCCAGGGTAGGATACCAGATATACATACTCAATCCCAAGGTTTAAGAAGCACCATAGTCCTGAGGCATTGTACAGGCCTTCTGTGTGCAAAGCAGGGATGTCCTCTTTGGTCCTCCCCTCCACCTTTCCCATTCATGGTCCCTCAGAGGCTGGAACCAGAACCACATCATAGTTTAGGACTGCAAAATTAGAACTTTCATCCATGTGAATTCAAATGCCCACTGCAGTTTGCATGCTGTTTTAAAGATGCATATCTGGACAGTTACAGATTTAGAACTAGAGGTATCTCTTAGGCACTAAAGTCAAACACGTAAAAACGTATTTCTACTTAAAAATATACTTTAATATCTTCCTGGGGATAGAAATCCTTATATAATATAAATCTGATATTCAACTTTCAGATTTTTAAGAAATTCTCAAGAATGCACAATGTAGCCGGGCACGCTGGCTCATGCCTGTAAGCTTCAGCCTATGAAGCGGCTGGGGCTAGGGATCCTGGTTCGAGTGCCGCCTGGGCCACGTAGTGAGACCTAGTTCCAAAAAAATATAGCTGGGCATGGTGGCGCACGCCTGGGAATCCCAGCTACCTGGGAAGCTGAGGCTGGGGATTGCTTGAGTCTGTGGTACCCCAGGCAACGTGAATCTGTTTCACGGGCAAAAATAGCGAGACTCAGTCTCAAAAAAAAAAAAAAAAGAATGCACAATGTACAAGTAAAAGTGACTCATAACTGTGAAGGAAAGGAGAAAGTGGAATAGAGAAAAACGCAAGATTCAGAAAGGATACATTGTCATTAACCAATCCACTGATTCTCAGTACCAATATATTATTGTTTTTTTGTTTTTGTTTTTGTTTTTGTTTTGAGACTAGGTCTCACTGTTTTTGCCCGTGGAATCGCAGGCTCACGTTGCCCAGGGTACCACGGACTCAAGCAGTCCCCAGCCTCAGTTTCCCAGGTAGCTGGGATTACAGGCACGCGCCACCATGCCCACCTGTGTTTTTTTTTGGTCTCGCTACAGGTTCCAGGCGGGACTCGAACCGTGATCCCTTGCCCCGGCCGCTTCGTAGGCTGAAGCTTACAGGCACAAGCCACCGTGCCCGGCCTACCAATATATTATTAATGACTGGAAGTGTGGCCTATCAGCATCTAAGTGACTTATACAGGGTAGTGTTGGTGGAGACAAGGATGGAATCCGAGTAACAGGACATGTGGGGAAGGGAAGCAGGCTGTTGGGTCAGTGCTCGTGACTCAACCTTAAAATGTTTCTGCCTGCCCCACTCTAGGGTAGAAATAGGAAATGAGCCTCTCCTTTGCAGGGATTCGGTGGG
>PVHY01024275.1:0-19838 GCA_004024945.1 Uropsilus gracilis
GAAGCGGCCGGGGCTAGGGATCGCGGTTCGAGTCCCGCCTGGGACCCGTAGCGAGACCTAGTTCCAAAAAAAAATACCTGGGAGTGGTGGCGCGCGCCTGTCATCCCAGCTACCTGGGAAGCTGAGGCCAGGGATTGCTTGAGTCTGTGGTCCCCCGGGCAACTAGAGCCTGCGGTTCCACCGGCAAAAATAGCAAGATCTAGTCTCAAAAAAAAGGATAGGATGGATTTTTTTTAATCTCAAAAGAAAAAAAATCACCATTTATAAAAGGCTGCAATTATGGAATCTAGAAAAACAAACTACGTACTTATAGTAGCAAAAATTTAAAAAATATACTAAGGCTTCCAGAATTTAGAAAAGAATTAAGTTCAAAACAAACATGAAATCTTATTCGTATATCAGCCTTTGTCAGTTTTATGCTTCAAAGAATTTTCGTGTTGTGTAGTTACCTAAATTGGCACAGTTGTTTGAAGTGTTTTGTTACAAGTCTTTTACTTCTGCAGAAAAATACTGCTTCTATAGTCCTAGTTTTCATTCTGATTTTAGAAATTCACATCTTCTCTCTTTTCTCATCAGTGTAGTTTGCTCAGTTGTATTTATCTTTTCAAAGAACTTTAGACCTTTCCCTGTGTTTTTTTTTTTTTTTTTCTGATTTCCTAGTTTCTATATCTGCTTTAACACTTATTTATTTTCTTCTGATAGATTGGGATTTTGTGTTTCCCCTAGCTCCTTAAATTGTAATGTTTGGCTACTTGCTTCAATATTTGAGCCTTGAGATTTGATCATTCTTGTTATTTAATATAAGTATCTGCATAAATTTCCCTTTAAAAACAAACAAAACACAAACAAATAAGTACATTCCTGCTTTGCTTCTGCTGTATCCTACTAGCATTGACCTAGAGTGCTTTCATTTTTATTCATTTTTACATAATTCCTAATTCCTCTTTGGAGTTCTTTTTTGACTCATTGGTTTCTTAAAATGTGTTGCTTCATTTCTACAAACTTGTGAATTTTCCCATTTCTTTCTGTCATTGATAGTTGAGGTAGATTCAACCACTGTGGAAGTAGATAGCTGGTGCACAATCTATTTTTTTCAATTCTTGAGACTTAATTTGTGAGAATTAATTTCTCCAAAACCTGGAGAACGTCCCACAGGCACTTGAGAAAAAAATGTGTGTGCTTTGTTGTTGGACTGAGAGTTCCGATATATCTTTCAGATTCAGCTGCTTTATTATGTTGCTTACCCCTCTATTTCCTTTCTTATCTTCATCTTTGTTTTATTGTTGTAAACCACCCACTATAATTATAGAGCTATGTCATTTCAATTCCATCATGTTTTACATCATATGCAAAGATTACCTGGCCACTAAGTATGCAAATATTTGTAGTTTTATATCATCTTGCTTTATTAGACAATTACTGGTATATAATGCCTCCTTTGTCTCATAACTTTTTAAATTTAGTCTTATTTGTCTGCTTCTCACATAACCACTCCTGCTCTCTTGGGATTACTACTTGCTGGAATACCTTTCTTCATTCTTTCACTTTCAACTTACCTATTTGTGTCTTTGAGCTGAAATGCATTTTCTTAAAGGAACCTTCATATACTGCCAGCAGGAATGTAAACTAGTGTAGCCGCTATGGAAAACAATGTGGAGGTTCTTCAAAAAGTTAAAAATAGAACTACATATGATACAGCAATTCCACTTATGGAAAATTTATTTGAAGGACTGGGAAAAACTAATTAGAAATCAGAAAGATGGGCTTTTCTCTCAGGTACTTTGCAGCAAAAAGTAGAAACTGAGGCCCACATAATTAAAACAGCACCTCACACTAATCCAACAAGTCAGCTGGCCTGGAGAGCAGCTCCCCAAATCCGTGCTTGTTCCCCCCACAACCCTTCTCCCCCAGGAGGTCTCAACCCTCTTCCACCTCCACTGATTTCTTTTGCTGCAACAGGGCTGCAGACAATGGGAGAGCACCTAGCAGAAGAAGGACTAGGAACCTACTGGGATGAAGATGGACAGGGGAGGTAGACCAGCAAGCCTGGGTGGGCCAGGCTTTCATTATTCTTCAAGAAGGAAGTGGATCCCCCATATGGCTTGGGGCCTGTCTCCTACTCCCAACTTGCCCTGTAACTCTGTCTCCTAGAGCTCTCAGATGAATAATGTGAACCACAGATTTGAGGTCTCATAATCCCCCTGAAACCACATTAGCATGTGACCTCATCTCCAAACAATAAAACCTTCACAGCACTTTGCCCAGGTTAACCTTGATGGAGTTAACAATCCCTCCTCAGTTCTAAGTCCTCCACTTTCCACTTTCAAGAATGTATGATTTGGGAGAAATGGCCGGAACTTCCATGGGAAACTCCTTTTTGCAGAAATCTGACCCCAAGACACATCTCCCTGGGCTTCTCTCTTTTGTGCCTTAGGGCCATTGTTGATTGGATGGGTATTTCCACTGGCAGCAGCTCCTGCTGGGGCATGCAACCCTCCCCCGCAGCCCTACCCGGAGCTTGAGAGGGTGGTATCTATACTCCTGCCAACCTGGTGAGCCAGGTGCTCTAAGACATGAGAAATGCAGAGCTTCTAGCTAGAAATATCTGTGGGAGGAGTGAAGTCTGCTTCAACTCAACTCCCAGGACCCGAGAACGCAAGCTCTGGCAGCTCTTAGAAGTCAAGTGAGAGGGTAGACACAGGAGCTGGTTTTAGTGGGAGGAGGGTGCTTTACAATCTCACAAGGTGCTGGTAAGGGAGGGGCATGCCAGAGATGTGCCTCGTTGAGTGGCACGAGATCGAGGCAGCTTCTGATATAGAAACATGTAGATCTTGTGGAGCTGACTTAGCGTCCATACAATAGACTCCCCCTGTCTCTCACTGCCATGCTGAGAAAGCTGGGTGGGTTTCCAAGCACAGCCCGACTAGTCAGCTGGTTTCTCCCTTATGGGTAACTAAGAAAGCAAGAGGAAACCAGCTCTTGTTGTTACAAAAGACCCCACAATTTATCAACCAATCATGAGAAGACAGAGGAACTTAGGAACAAATCAAAAAGTTTTGAAACAAATACCCTGAACTCAGGCCATTTCCCTGCTTGACCCTTAAAATGGTGCAGTTCCCTGGTGTTGGTTTGTGGACCTGGATATCAAGCCCTATTTTTTTTTTTTTGTTTTGAGACTAGGTCTTGCTATTTTTGCCTGTGGAACTGCAGGCTCATGTTGCCCGGGGTACCACAGACTCAAGCAATCCCCAGCCTCAGCCTCCCAGGTAGCTGGGATTACAGGTGCATGCCACCATGCCCAGCTATATATTTTTTGGAACTAGGTCTTTCTACGTGCCCCCGGTGGGACTCGAACCACCATCCCTGGCCCTGGCTGTGACTTCCTAGGCTGCCGCTTATAGGCATGCACCACCATGCCTGGCCCTCAACCCCTATTCTCGAATAAATGTTCTCTTGGTTCTCTCGCAGCCAGTTTATTTCTATTTCTAGCTTTCTTGTTATTTCTATTTTTAGTCTCTTGCTTTCCCCCTAATTAAAAGTGTCAACCCTGCTAGTAGCACATTCACCAAACATGTCACTACCACTCTGTGCTAGACTCTGTGTTTGGCTATGAGAATGCAAAGAAACCACCCCACCCTCAAGAAGTCTGTGGCTTTTAGAATTGTGTGGTACTGTGGGGCACCTCCAGCCACGTGTGGCTGCCAAGAGCTTGAAATGTGGTCAGGCAACTAAGAAACTCAACATTTAATTTGAAAAACTCTACTCAATTTGTTTATGCAGAGAAAAGTTGGATAAGGGAACCAATTTTTTCAGCTGTGTTTTGGAATCCTGAAAGAAATCAAATATTTTTAATGAAAATGAGGGTCTGACTGAGAGGGACTATAAAATATAAAAATATATATCAGCTTTTGAAGAGTAAGGAGGAGGAAACAGCTTATAACTATTTCAATAAAGTCTACATTGATTTCCATGTTGAAATTATAATATTTGGATATACTGGGTTACATAAAGTGTGCCGGGCACGGTGGTTTGTGCCTGTAAGCTTCAGCCTATGAAGCGGCTGGGGCTAGGGATTGTGGTTCGAGTCCCACTCAGGGCAACACAGCCTAGGTCTAGTTCCAAAATATACAGCTGGGTGTGGTGGCACATGCCTGTAATCCCAGCTACCTGGGAAGCTAAGGCTGGGAACTGCTTGAGTCTGTGGTACCCTGGACAACGTGAGCCTGCAGATCCACAGGCAAAAATAGCAAGACCTAGTCTCAAAAAAAAAAAAAGTGTTATTTTCTTTTTATTTTTTAACTGGGCAGCTAGAACACTTAGACAGGGAGCTAGCATGGGAGTCCCACTGGATGGTGCTGGTCCAGGAGACTGACAAAGAGCCACCTGCTGTAGAAGTCTGTACCTGGGACCCAGGAGGGAAGGTCACAACTATGGGAACAGAGTCTGAGCTGGACCTTGGGAAGTGGACTCAGATGTGGTGCCACCATTTGGGGCACAGAAGGGATGCAGCCTGAAGCAATGGGCACGTTCAGGAACTGCAGGGGTGTGGGGTGGTGGTCACAGAGGAGGCAAGTCTCCCCAGCTCTGCACCCATTTGCCCCTTGGCAGCACAACCCACACTCAGACACAGCTGAGGATGGCGAAAGCTGGGGGCTGCCTGTCCACCTCCACACTTAGGCTTCCTTAGATTCAAGAGCATGTTTCTGCCGCTTCTCCTGGACTCAAAAACCCAGAGAGACTCCTGAGTCCTGAAGTTCATCTACAGATTTCAACATGCTCTTAAATAGTTCAAGCAACACCCAATGCTTAACAGCGGTTCAGGGTTCTTGCACCTGAGATAAAGAGACTTTATTACCTTAGTCTAAATGGCCATGAACTTTCTGACCAGTGAGGATACGGTGAAGGAAAAACCATTCCTCAGTGTGGAGTCTGGCATGGACACTGGATCATTCTCAGGTTTGGGCTTTCTGGGGGTTGTTGACAAGCTCTGCCAAAGCATTTTTCAGAAGCTGCTTGACGAAAGGTATCCCTCAGACACTCCAGCAACCGGCCAAGGGGCTGCAACCAACCCCAGGGCAGCTCAGGGGTGCAGTAAAGACCCCCACGTATAACAAACCCGGAGGGAACACAGCTCATGAAATGCAAGTACTTGGAGCACCATTTCACTTCTGGGCCCTGAGGCCCTGGGAAAGTAGGGCCCTCTGGCTTAACAAAGTAAAATGAGCTGGGTGTGGTGGCATGCACCTGTAGTTCAAGCGCTGGGAGGCAAGAGTCCTGGGATTTTTTGAGTTTGCTGGTTTGAGACTACCCCAGGCAACATAGCGAGACCTGGTTCTCAAAAAAGCAGTTGGGTGCGGTGGCGTGTGCCTGTAATCTCAGCTACTTAGGAGGCTGATGCTGGGGATTGTTTGAGTGCACAACTACCCCAGGCAACACAGCAAGACCTAGGAGAGAGAGAGAGGGAAAGAGAGAGAGCGACAGAGACAGAGAGAGAGAGAGACAGAGAGAGAGATGTTTTGGCTAGAAGCACCCATTTCATTGATCTTGAACTCACTTTTTATTTTCACCTAACACCTCTGAAGTCAGGATGTCTTACAAGCAACAGCATATTATCATTTACATGCAGGGTTTCTGACTTTCTTATCTGCGCATCCCCCAAGTTAGAATAGAGTCTCTGTGCCCTTTTCCTCCACTCTGACTTTTCCGCACTCGCTCTCAGAGCACAACATATTTTCCGTTAATATTTTGTTATGTGAAGTGTGTGGCCAGCCTGCATCACGTCAGCATGGCCAGCGGATGGCGCTGTTGGTCTCTATGGACCAAGAGGCTCAGGACATCATGGGTGACAAGAGCATGAGTCCAAGGCAATGATAGTCGATCATGTCACAGGATTTTAGACATGGATGCAAGTGAGATATCCCTACCAACTCCTCACCTCATCCCAGCTGGCTGGCAGGTGCATCAACACCCTTCACTAAAGGAGATTTTCCTGACCTGGAAAGTAACCCAACTCACAAGGTGACCATATTACCAAGTGACACTGATCTGCAAATTCCAAAGAGCTATACCAACTTCAGCATAAACAGAGCCAGGAAGCTGCTGTTTAAATGGATTAGATGAAGAATGGGAAGATACGCTGTGGAATATTACTGAGCAATCAAAAAGGACAATTTCATGCTATTTGCAGCAACATGAATGGAGCTGCAAGAGATGATGCTAAATGAAATAGGCCAGAAGGAAAAAGATAGATATGGATGGTTTCACCCACGTGCGGAACATAGAGACACATCAAGAAAAAGACAAACCTAGCAAGCTGCCCATAGAACTGAGGCATCTGGCAGGGGAGGGGAGAGGAGGGGAGGGGAGGTCTGGGGAGGGGAAGGGAAAACAGGGGGAGCATAAGAGGAGAGGGGAAAGCACAGGATGATACAGAGGCAGAACTCTGGGGTCTACATCAAGGAAAGAAAGCAATTACTGTACAAAAATGAACAACGATGTAAGAAAATTCTTAAAAATTGAAAAAGAATAGGAAGATTATATTAGAAAGGCAAACAGACAATTCCTAGTTGCCTAATTCAAGCCTTGGCTGGGTTGCCTAATATTTATTTTAAATCAGCCTTTCACCCAACCGGAGTAACTTAAAAGCATCACTTTCACTCTTGGCTGCACATTAGAGTCACCTGTAGGATGTGTTTGCTGATGCCCAAGTCCCATCACAGACCCCTAAAGTCAGAGTCTCCACGTGGGGCCATCGTAGTTTTAAAGGCCCTCATGAGTGCCCTGTGGGCCAGGGCTGACTGCTTCCGGGGCTGACTTCACAGCACTGACAGACAAACTGCGCTTCGGGAGTTTTCTGAAGCTGTGACTGTGAACCTGCCACTTAATACTTACCAAATGCTCAGCTGCAAGTAATAACAGTCCTTGTATTACTTCTGCATTCCATCCATTCCTCTAGATATTCACATTGCACGTAGCCTCGGATTAAAACACTTCCAGAAGGTGAGTTCTTAGACCTCAGATCACATTTTAGCTTTATTTTTTAAAGTCTTGTGGCAAAATACATACAGTATGAAATTCACCACACTAGATGACTTTGGGTGTGGGGGGACCCTCCTAAAGTGACTCGATCAGAACAGAGATCTGGCCTTTGGGGTACTGCCTGCTGTTATGTGAAACCCTTGGAAAAATCTCCGTATGGAACTTGAGACCGTTGACATCATTGGCACACAGGTGAACCTGCTGTGGGAAGCAGGAGGGATGAACAGCGTGTGTGTGACCTTTGTTTATTGTTCTTACAAAAGTACCAAAGACCTGGGCTGGGTGCCTCTTCCTGTTTAGCGTAGACCTTAGACAATGAGAACCTGATGCATTTTAAGACCCTCTGTCTATATGCCTGTCTGTCTGTCTGTCCCGAGAAAAACAACAGGTCCTCTGAAAGAAGAGAACCAGGCAACTCCAAATATGCATCCCCCCCCCCAAATATGCAGAGGGCAAAAGGTACTTAGGACAAAGTAAGAGGTCTGGATTCTAGGTGATAGTGGGGAACTGTTCTTGCAAGAATGAACACTCCCCTCCACTCCCCTCCCCTCCTTTCCCTTTCCCTCCCACTGACTGAACACGGTCAGTGCAGGAAGGGTTGGTGCCAAGGGCCTCCAAGCCCTTGTGGATGGAGCCCTGTGAAGACCCTCACATTGGGATTATGAGGGTTCAAGATGACAGTTCAGGAAGGGGAGGCAGTCCTTGTCTTGGTGGATCCTTAAACACATCTTCAGAAGGATGTTGCAAGAAATAGCTCCCTGACAGCTGACACTGGACTTTCCCTGTGGATAATGTGGGTGGTATTCATGACAATGGAATTCTGCAGGAATTCCTTTAAGGGGTCATCACTGGAATGGGGGAGGGAAGTCCTCCAAGCCACTGATTCCCTTTTTTTTGAGACTAGGTCTCTATGTTGCCTGAGGTAGTCCTGATCCTGCAGACTCAAGCAATCCCCAGCCTCAGCCTCCCAGGTAGCTGGGATTACAGGCACCTGCCACGGCGCCTAGCTGCTTTTTTGAGACCAGGTCTTGCTATGTTGCCTGGGGTAGTCTCGAACCCACGAACTCAAGTGATCCCAAGCCTCTTGCCTCCCAGTGCTTGAACAACAGGTGCAGACCACCACGCCCAGCTTTTGATTCCCCTTTTTTATAGACACAGAATCCTGTAACAAGTTGTCCTTCACCCTTGGCCTTGAGTTCTAGGAAAGTCACAATCAAATGTTGTAGCAGGCGAGAACTCTACCACTGAACCAGCAGGTACACGTCCATGGAAATTTTGTCATCAAGAACAAACACAGAGTCTCTCACGATGTCCTAGTCTGCAAATCTAGGCCTGACTCAATGTGTCTCCTCTCCCCTTTATTTCACGAGCCCCCAGTTAACATACACAAATTTTAAAATTTGCGCGTGTCTTTTTATAAGTCTCTTGGATTGCCCCTTAGATAAAGAGAAAGAACAGAGAGAAGGAGGGGGAGGGAGAGAAAGAGAGAGAGAAAGGGTGAGGGGAGGAGAAAGAAGAGAGAGAAAAGGCACTCAGGAAGTATCACTATTATAAAAGAAACAACAGTCCAGCTGGGCATGCTGGCACATGCCTGTAATCCAAGTGCTGGGAGGCAAGAGGCCAAGGATCGCGTGAGTCCGCAGGTTCTAGACTACCCCAAGCAACATAGTGAGACCTGGTCTCAAAAAAGCAACTGGGTGCAGAGGCATGCACCTGTAATCCCAGCTACCTGGCTGAGGCTGAGGCTGGGGATCGCTTGAGGCTGAGGGATCGGGACTACCCTGGGCAACCTAGCAAGACCTGGTCTCAAAAAAGAAAGAAAGAAAGAAAGAAACAACAGCCCAACAATGGACACCATCAGATACAGAATTGTTCCACTATAAGGGCCAAGAATTCTAATGTGTGATGGATGCTGACACCGCCTGCCAGGCCAGACCACCAGGAACACAGCTGTGGTGGGGAGACGGGTTGACTGGTTCTCAGGGAACTGAGAAGCAACTCAGGAAAAGAGGGCTGGCTGGAACCTGTCAGAGGATCTGAGCTCTGTTTGGGGGGCTTGGGGGGAGACCCAGGAAGGAGGTGCCTACTGGAGACTGGACGCCATCAGAAAGTTGGGGGGCATTGAGTGATGGGATATTTTGTGGGTCACTGAAGGCCAGGCCCACTCACATACTGGGGGTTCTTTATTGATTAGAGCAGATGTATAGTGAGAGTCCCAGAGCCCTTGGTGGGTCTTACAGCTTCAGTGCTCTCAGGGAACCAGGCACACAGGCCCCCCCAGACAGGGAGGCTGGGCCAGTTGTACGGCCAGCAGACAAGGCTGGCCAGGGAGGCTGGAAGACAGGCCAGCAGGCAACTGAGCCTCGCAGCACCCCACGAATCCTCACACTCTTTCTCTGGACTCCCTCTCTGGCATCCTCTGGGTGACACTACCCTTTTATGCCTTCCCTCCTAGGCCCAGGTGTGCCTGTTTACACATGCGCACACCCACTGGGCCGGTATGTACAATCTACGCAGGGCATACCACCACACGTGCTGACCATCGAACCTAATGACAAGATCCGGAGACCCCTGAGAACTCATTCACCCTATGGTCACATAAGTAACCTTTTGTCTGATTAGATAGAGGCAGTGAATTGACCCATTTGGTTTAATCATGGTCTCAGAGCAACTGAAAGCTGTTATTCTGGGCAACTCTTGTCCAAGAGGAGAGCAGAATCCTGGGTGACATCAAGCCAGCTTGCAATGACATTGGGGTCTCACTCTGAATGTCAGATCAGTTCAGCGTATCCAGGACTACCTCATCACTTCAGCTCCCCTAACCCACAGGACATTTGTGGGGCATCGAGATAAAGAAATAGGCCTTAGATAAAAGGAACCTTTATCTATTCTCATCTGTCTCTGGCACACCAGAGATGGTTACCACAAGTCACTCAGGTGACAGCAGCCCCCTAACCTCCTAGTAATAGCCCACCAAAGAGACATGTCCCTGAAAGATAAGTGTTTACCCCCGCAGGTATTTTTCCTATTTAGGTAATGAATCCCCCATCCTTGTACCCCACGTGTGCATACCATGGGATCATGGGTTCTTTCTTTATTGCCTTCATTATAGTCATTCTTTGCTAAGGTATAAAAGGGTCTTAAGTTGACAATAAATCATGTTCACCAAGCCCTGATCTGCGAGCTGGTTCTCTCTGATCATTATCGATCTTTTCTGTCTTGTTCTTCTTTTCCCGCACACGGCTCCCAACAGACATTACTTCAGGAAATCCAGATTTCCCTTAGTGTTGAGATTTTGCTAAATTCAGAGTGTACGTGGTCGTCTATAGCTAAATGGAGTTTCTCTTCTTCTGCTGTAGCTATTAGACTATCTGATGTGACAATGGCTATGCAATAGCATTGGAGATACTGGATATGAAACATCAGCCGAGTGGAAAATAAGTAATTGTCAGAACGAAAAACTATTAGCCCTTGTAACAGGAGCCCAGGTCAATAGGCAAAGTGCTGATTTCCTTCTCAGGAAAGCAAACTATTGAGATCTTCCTCCTTTGATGACAATTGATGCTATTAGTTTTTGAACTGACATAAGTTGGATCAGAATGCTAGCCTGAAGCAGAAGTTGTGCATGTCTGAAATCAGCATCTTCTGGAGGATTCTTAAGAATTGGTTTAAAGGCTGGGCATGGTGGCACATGCCTGTAGGTGGCAGCCTAGGAAGCCACGGCCGGGCCTAGGGATCGTGGGTCGAGTCCCGCTGGGGGCATGTAATGAGACCTAGTCCCAAAAAAAATAGCTGGGCATGGTGGCGCATGCCTGTAATCCCAGCTACCTGGGAAGCTGAGGCTGGGGATTGCTTGAGTCTATGGTACCCCTGGCAACATGAGCCTGCGGTTCCATGGGCAAAAATAGTAAGACCTAATCTCAAAAAAAAAAAAAAAAAAAAAAAAATTTGGTTTAAGATAAGCTGGGCACAGTGGTGCGTGCGTGCCTGTAAGCTTCAGCCTATAAAGTGGCTGGGGCTAGGGATTGCGGTTCAAGTCCCACCCAGGGCAACACAGCGAGACCTAGTTTCAAAAAACTAGCTGGGTGTGGTGGTGCACACCTGTAATCCCAGCTACCTGGGAAGCTGAGGCTGGGGATAGCTTGAGTCTGTGGTACCCCGGGCAATGTGAGCCTGCGGTTCCACAGGCAAAAATAGCGAGACCTAGTCTCAAAAATAAATAAATAAATATATATATATAAATATAAATAAGGCCAGATATGGTGGTGCATGCATGTAAGCGGCAGCCTAGAAAGCCACGGCCGGGGCCAGGGATTGTGGTTCGAGTCCGGCCAGGGGCATGTAGCAAGACCTAGTTCCAAAAAAATATAGCTGGATGTGGTGGCGCGTGCCTGTCATCCCAGCTACCTGGGAAGCTGAGGCTGGGGATTTCTTAAGTCTGTGGTACCCCGGGCAACATGAGCCTGCGGTTCCACAGGCAAAAATAGCAAGACCTAGTCTCAAAAAAAAAAAAAAACAATTGGTTGAAGATTTCTGGAGGGTCAATGTGTTGGTCAGGCCTTTTCCACCATTAGGGTCTATGAGCAACACCTGTGGTGCTGTGGCCTCCCCGTGACTGTACATGCCTGGCCCAGTCAATGTGCACACGCCTGAGTGTGCATACCTGAGCCTGGAAAGAGGAGATTAAAGAGTGGCATCACCCTAGCGAGGAGAACGTGTGAGAGAACACGCCAGAGAGAGTGTGAGGAAAACAACAGAGAGGGAACAAGGCCAAGGAAAGAGCATGAATCTTCCAGGGGGCTAAGGAGCTGCCCCCTCCCTGGTCCTGGCCCTGGTCCTGGCCCTGGTCCTGACCCTGGTCCTGCCCCTTCCCTGCCCCACCCTGCCCCGCCCTGCCTGGTGTTTCCGCATAACTGCCAGAACCAATAAAGGACCCACCTAGCTGTGGGATGCCTGCTTGACGACTGTCATCAGGCACAGGCTGGTTGCCCTACAATTTCCCATGGAATGAACATTCCAGAGTCGGGGGAAAGGCTGCATATCCTTGAGCTGGGAAATACTAACCTGAGGAGCAATACTTTGGAGCTTCGATGCTGGCTAAGATCTTAATTGCTGATAAGCTCCTTTTCATCAAAGTTCCGTTTTTCTCATGTCTTTTCCAAAATAGTAAATCTGCTGTGGGATCATGAGTGAGAGGCTTGGCAAGGTCGTGCGTACCTGTTAAAGCTAGAGGTAGTGTGTGGCGCGTAACCACCCCTCAGAGTAACAGGGTAGAACTTCAGAATACATTCAAATGCATAGAGATACCTTGTGAACAAGGAGATACCTGGAGTCCCAGAGGGATTAATCGTATGCATTAAAGAAGCTACTATTAATTTAATGTTAATATTTAAGGCAAAGGAAGCTGGGTGTGGTGGCGTGCGCCTGTAATCCAAGTGCTGGGAAGCAAGAGCCCCGGGATCACTTGAGTTCATGGGTTCAAGGCTACCCCGGGGCAACATAGTGAGACCTGGTCTTGAAAAAAGCAGCCAGGTACGGTGGTGGGCACCTGTAGCCCCAGCCACCTGGGGGGCTGAGGCTAGGGATCGCTTAAGTTCACAGATCGGGACTACCCCATGCAACATGGCAAGACCTAGTCTTTTTTGTTGTTTTGTTTTGTTTTTTTGAGACTAGGTCTCGCTATTTTTGCCCGTGGAACCGCAGGCTCTCGTTGCCCAGGGTACCACAGGCTCAAGCAATCCCCAGCCTCAGCTTCCCAGGTAGCTGGAATTACAGGCGTGCGCCATCATGCCCAGCTATTTTTTGGAACTAGGTCTCACTACGGGCCCCAGGCGGGACTCGAACCGCGATCCCTAGCCCCGGCCGCTTCATAGACTGAAGCTTATAGGCACAAGCCACCATGCCCGGCTGCAAGACCTAGTCTTAAAAAAAAAAAAAAAAAAAAGGCAAAGGGCATTTAAGGACCTTTGCTATTTTCAGTTCTGTTAGTTCTTTAAGGACCCAGTGAGAGACTATTCCAGAACAGGAAAATTGTGGGGGGAGGGGAGGGTGAAGGCAAATCTGACAGCATCCCTTAGAAACAGAGCCAGAATAATGACTTGTTACTAGAGAGATCAGTGGAAATTCCCCAGGCTGGGAAACAGTCAAGCAAAGAATGTTACCGGAGCTACGGCTCTCTGGCAAGGAAAAATTTGAATCTACTCTGAGAAAGTGTTTAAAGGAAACAAAATAGGAAACAGCCAGAGCATGTTTATCACCCACAGAGAGAGGCTTCTGTACAGCTCACCTAGAGCCTGCAGGGTGCAGACACCAGCCCTGGCCGTGACACTCACCAGCGCACCGTTGGCGGTCGTTCCTGTGTTGAGAGCATCCTTGGAATGCCGCTGAAGTTACCAACGTACCTGCCAGGTTATCTCGGCTGTGAGATGGGAAGCATCTGGTGAGCTGCCATTTAAAACGAGATGGCAGTCAGAAAGACAAAGAGAAATATGGGATGGACTCACTTATATGAAGGCTATAGGAAAAAACAAATGAATAAGAAAAATGAGAACCAACAGAACCAAACCATAGATCGAGAGAGGGGGAGGGGGAAGAAAACAGGGGAGGCAGAGGGCGCTAAGGAAATGGGAAAACCCCGGGGTTCACAATGATGTAACATATAGATATAAATTTTAAAACCCACAAATCTAGTTCTTCCTTTAAAAAAAATAATAAAATAAAAGAGACAGCAGTCAGCGTGGTGGCCCGCGCCTGTAGTTGAAGCCCTGGGAGGCAAGAGGCCTGGGATCACTTAAGTTCACGGGTTTGAGACTACCCCGGGCAACAGAGGGAGACCTGGTCTGAAAAAAGCAGCCGGGCGCCGTGGCGGGAGCCTGTAATCCCAGTTACCTGGGAGGCTGAGGCTGGGGATCGCTTGAGTCTGAGGGATCAGACTATCATAGATAGATAGATGGATAGATGGACAAATGGACAGATGGACAGATGGATAGATGGATCGAGATCGCTTCTGAGTCAGCCATTCTGAGAGTGCCAGGAGTCAACTTCCACAACCCTTGCCACTCGTACATCTTTCCCCTTTTCCAGATCAGGGGTCGCTCCGGCTTGAGAACCACCCGTTTTCATTCCTCCAAGGTGTCTCTTTCCCTGGGGCCCGAGGGAGACAGTCTTGGCCAAGCTGCTCCTGCCGTGGAGCCATCCGCTCACGTTTGGCCTGGAAGTTCTGGTCCCTGTGCGGGCTGTGGGGCTGCTTTGACGACAGGGGATTTCTCAACGTGACGCAAAGCAGCTGAAAGATCAGCTCTTTCATCTTGTCCAAATTCTGTAGGTTCCTGTCAAGGTTAGGAAACTTCACTTCTACAACATGCCAAGTTGCGGGCCACATTCTGCAGCTGCCAGACCGGAGGGTGATGGTGCTTTCCTGGACGTGTTCTGCGGGGTGCAGCTCCCTCCAGCCTCAGGCATCGGGGAAGGTATGCCCTGCCCCCTCCCAGGATCTTTGTGCATGTGCTGGTCCCCAGCCCCCGCCAGATGGTACCCCAGGGACACCTACAAACTGGAAACTTGGAGAACTTGGAAAGCTTGGAAATTGGAAAAGTTGGAATTTGTGTCTGCTGGAAAACTGGATTCTAGTTTTGGGGTGAGATGCCAGCTCTGGGTTTGGGGTGCACAAGGACACCATCTTGGAAGCGTTTTCCCCAAAACACTTGGAGACAAGGTTGAACTGGGGTAAGATCACTGGCCACTCCTGGCCTTAGGGACTTTTGGTTTCCTTTGTTTACTAGTACATTTTGCTGTTTGAATTGTCTTAAATTGTCTTGCAATTGTGGGGGAGGGGGTGTAAGGACCCCAAAAGTGCTAGTTCTAGCTACCAGTTTCTCTCCTCATCCTCCCATTCTATTACTAGTCTCTGTGTTTGACCTATTTTCATCAGGCAAGCTCGTGAGGGCAATTCTTTCAGTCTTTGCAGCTGATTTAATTCCTGGAGTGGTTTATACTTTAAGGATGAATTTAGGTCTGTGATAGCATTTTAAAATATAAACAAAACAAATATGAACAAATAAAACAAAATGATTTAAGAATACAGACAAATCATTGAGGGATGAGAATCGCTTAAGAAAAGGAAACGCTACTAACCAGTGCTTAACAATAACTTAGCCACTCACACGAAAGACCCAAATTTTGACTGTACTCCTTTGGTACAGCATTTTTGTAACAGATTATAACAGGGTCTATTAATGTTCCTTCATTTGTATGTTTTATATATACACAGGTATATAAACACACAAAAAATAAAACTTTAAACCAGTTAACTATATATTAAAAATATACTCAGGCCGGGCATAGTGGTGCATGCCTGTAGGTAGCAGCCTAGGAAGTCACAGCTGGGGCCAGGGATCGCGGTTCAAGTCTCGCCAGGGGCCATGTAGTGAGACCTAGTCCCAAAAAAGTAGCTGGTTGTGGTGGCGCGCACCTGTAATCCCAGCTACCTGGGAAGCTGAGGCTGGGGATTGCTTGAGTATGTGGTACCCCGGACAACGTGAGCCTGCAGTTCCACGGGCAAAAATAGCAAGAGCTAGTCTCCAAAAAAAATAAATAAAATAAAATAAAATCAGTATATGAAATCAAGCAATAGGTATCATATTAAATAATCATTTGAATTCATTTCTCAAAACAGAAAAATCACATCCAATTGTTTATGACTGTATTTCTCAGCAATGACTATATCCAGCGCAATTAACCATCCACACTAATTGTTATCTTTAATCAGAGTGACCCGTCTTTTCTTTCTTCAGACACAAGAGAAACTCAGGGGGAAGAAAGCTATTTTTTACCAGCATTTACCAGCTATTTTTTACCAGCATTTACCTCACATTGTGTAAACACTTCGAGAAAGTCAAACATCCGTGCATTATTATCCTACGGCATCGTCTACTCAGTTACACTACTGGCATCCTGAGAAATACTGGACAAATTAAAGTTACGTTGCAGTACAACCTGTTCGTGATGCCAACTGCTGGTGCACAGCGAGGATAACCTGGGGGAGGTTCTTTATTGGTTCTAGCAGTTACACAGACACACCAGACAGGGCAGAGCCAGGGCTGCTGGGAGGTAGGCGAGCCCTTCAGGCCCCCAGGCCCCTCACACTCCTTCTCTGGTGCTCTCCCATACTCCCACCCCCGTTGACGCTGCCCTCTGAGCCCCGCCTCCCAGGCCCAGGAGAGCCCACTCACGCATACGCGCACACACCCACTGGGCCAAGTATGTCCAATTAAAAAGGGCGCAGCACCGCAGGTTCTGGTCATAGAGGCTGATGGAGGAAAACGCCTGACCAGCTCACTGACCCTACATTTGTTTAGTGCTAGTGGTTTTTTGTATCTGTCCCCGCCCCCGCCCCCATCACCCCCACCCCCACCACCCCGTAGTCTCAGAAAGACTTTTAAGTTCTGTCCAGCCATTATCAGGAGATCTTTTCCAGTGCATGCCGGGAGATGCTTGGTGTTTGATCTCAGACTGGAACTTTCAGGACTTTCCACGGATGGCCACCTGCAGTTCTCATCAGGCTGTTCCATCAGAAAACGTCTCTGGGCTCTCCATGCCAGAAACCCCTTCCTTCTTGTTTTCTCACCATGATGCCAACTCCCGGGCATACCTTTCTTACTGGCACAGCGTCAGCTAAGACAATTTGAAATGATACTGGTTACTTCGGGGGAACGCTGAGATGGACAACTCGAATCCTTTGAGAGGCAACTTCAAATAAAAGCCCCCAAGAGGCACAGAGTGAAACTACAGGAGGGAAGAGCCAGAACGGACCAAGACTCTCCAAAGAGGTGGCGGCTGATGCCAGAAAGACCTGGCACTGAGCAAGAGATGCGCATGCCAAGCACAGCCGATGTTTCTGAGAAGGCTTTGTGCCCTCTGTATTCGTTATCTGCAAGAAACATGACTTCACAAGCCACAGTATTTCAATGTAATGTAGATCCTATAAACATGTGAGACAGTGTAAACAAGGAAACAGGTCTGCCAGAGAGAGACCTTAAACCAGAAGGAATGTGCTGGAAAGCTTCAGCACAGTGCACTGGGTCACTGGACTACAAAAAGCCCCTTGTCTCAGTCCTTGGGGCTGTCAGACAACTTGAAGATTAGTGAAACTCTAAACACAAAGAAATGCAAAGAATGTGTGCGGACCAAGGTTGGGGCCAAGCAGGCTAGGTAAAGATTTGGACCTGGCAGGTGCACACATAGTAGGTCAGCAGACAGGAGCTGGGCTTTCCATGCACTCAGGAGGTCTGATCTGGGGCCTGTGGGGAGCAGGGGGAAGCAACACTCTCCAGGCAACCATGATGGGGGGTGTGGTTCAGGGGGTGCTATAGCTGGTGAAGGATCAGGGGCTGGGGACACCTCTGGAAGCGGGGCAATGAGAGCTGGGGTCTCAGCCAGGCTGAGAACTGCCCAATTAAACAGGAAGCAGAGGTGACCTGGACCTATGCACACCAGGCAGGAGAGGAAGCCAGGCCATGGCTTCATGACACCTCTGATCCTAGATCCCCAAGCGTTCAGCCGGGAAACCAGCTCACCGGCCTCTGAACCTGAGCATTCCCAGAGTCAGTCACTCAGTGCAGAAGTTGGGGCTGCCTGGGCCACCCAGGAGCCAGGCCCTCTGAGCTCACTACCGTCACTGCAGAAACCCCCTCTATCTAGAAGGGGTGCGGACAAGAGGAGGACAGGAAAGAGCCTAGAGGGTCCTCTGGCCATGGATTGGCAACATGAGGAGACTGATGTATCCCAACATATCCAACATTTACTACCCGGACGGTTGCTCGTTTAAGTAATGGGTAAGAAGGCCCAAGTCCCCAGCCCATTCCTGGGAAGGCAATGCCAACAGTGCCCCCTAGTGGCGACACGTGAGGTTCCCTGGAAACCTCGGTGGGGTCTCTGCCTGGGAACTAATTGCCAGGCTTCAGCCCTCCCAGAGACCCCCTCACCTGCTCTGGTTTCAGCACTAGCCACCTGTCCCACTGCCCGGTAAGGGACAGGCCTGAGTCTGCATGCGAGGTGCAGTCCAATCAGCACCACCTCGTAGCTACAATACTTTGGGCTTTTCAGAACCTGTGCCCAGAATTCTGTGCCAGATTTAAGCCACACCCCCCAGGGATAGGCAGGGAGACTGGGGCAGCTCTGGTGTCAGTAAGACTCTTTGTATGAGTCTAAAAACCGAAAGTTGGTTGTTCTAATTATTTCTATACATGTGGTGAAATTCATGTAACATCCAATGAGACATTTTAAAGTGAGCAGTTCACTGCCGGGCACGGTGGCTCATGCCTGTAAGCTTCAGCCTATGAACTGGCTGGGGCTAGGGATCGCGGTTCGAGTCCGGCTTGGGGCAACACAGGGAGACCTAGTCCCAAAAAATAGCTGGGTATGGTGGCCCGCACCTGTAATCCCAGCTACCTGGGAAGCTGAGGCTGGGGGTTGCTTGAGTCTGTGGTACCCCACACAACTTGAGGCTGTGGTTCCACGGGCAAAAACAGCAAGACCTAGTCTCAAAAATTAATTAATTAATTAGTTAGTTGATTAATTGAGCAGTTCAGCAGCAATTAGTGCTTTCATAACACTGAGCTACCACTACCTCTATCTATTCTACAACTTCATCACCCAAAGGGAAACCCCTGTATCTATTAAGCCGCTGCTCCCTATTATTTCCCTTCCTCACCCCTGACAACCATCGTACTTGGTCTCTATGGACTGAGCTGTTCTAAATCCTAAAGTTCCTGAAACAGTGTCCGGTATCTGGCACTCAAAGACTTTTGTCACTACTCTTGTCATTACTGAGTATTAGCTATTGAGTAATATACTCACTGATGCAGTAGATTATTGAGATTCTTGTTAATTATTAACACATCATTAATATAATATTCTAATAAACATCATCAGTCCTCTCCTTGGTGGTTAAGTCCAGACCCCAAACTCCCTCTCAGTGCTCTTTGCAGAGTGCGTAGGAGAAACAGAAAATACTGGATGAAGCCTAATAAGACAAGCCTCCCAATGGATTCAGCACCCCCACCCCCAACCAACCCCTCCATCTGGTCCATGCCCCCTCCCCAAGAGGCAAGGAGAGCCCCCCGGTCCCACCCTAGGGAGGCACCAGCCTGAGGGCCAAAGGGCGGTGGTGTCCCCTGCTCCTGTGGCCTATGTGACACAGCCCCCTCACCCCAAGGTGAGGCAGAGATGACCCCAACTCAGCCCCAGGATGCCTTCCTCCCCTTCCACCATGCCCGATGTCCTGGTCCTCGCAGAACAGGTCGAAGTCTGCTTCCACATTGAGGTCTTCCCCAGAGCCCTGCCCCCAGGGCTTCCTGGCCACCCACCTGCAGCCCACAGGGACCCCAGCGCCCGCTCTTCGCAAGGAGCCTTGTCTGCACGACTAGGCCTGACGTGCAGCTGAACCACCATTATGCTTTCCTCAAAGCTCAGAGGGTTAGGGGTCAATCCACCCGCAGAGACAAAATGAGCTCCCGCAGACATCGTCTTAAGACTCATAGATGCTCTAGACGAAGAACAGGAGCCGCTAAGAAACCAAATTGGGAGCTGCTGAATGTTAAAAAGATAGATAGATAGATAGATAGATAGATAGATAGATAGATAGATAGATAGATAGATAGATAGATAGATAGATAGATAGATAGATAGATAGATAGATAGATAGATAGATAGATAGATGATAGATAGATAGATAGATAGATAGATAGATAGATAGATAGATAGATAGATAGATAGATAGATAGATAGATAGATAGATAGAT